>BQNB010085500.1:0-28460 GCA_026074375.1 Tanacetum coccineum | reverse complement strand
GCCAACCCATTTCACATGCTTAGTACACCGATCTGTCTATTTTGTTTGGAATATAATACATACGTCCCCATTTAATAAATATATAAAGCCATTTCATACCAGTGTGGAAGGAACACAAAAATGAATATATTTACATGGTTAAAAGAGTAGTGCATACATGAGTTTTGATATAAAATTCGAGCAATATATTATTCAAAATGGCCTCTATGCAGTATGCACACTTACAAATGTAAACACAAATTCGGGTCATGACCTAGTGGTTAAAGGCTTTGCCTATTTGTTCATTATCCCAGCTTCGATTCTTGCAATAGTCTTTTTAGCACAGTTATTGCCAAGATTTCCAACTCACTGACACGTGGCAAAATTAATGCACGCTTGTTTGTTGGTACATAACTGTCTATGGTTGTCATGTTGAATTCATAGGTGCGATAAATAGGTTGATGCTGGGATCTCAAAATTGCTGAGTGTGATTTAAATTGGATGACTGGGGATTTCTGGGCTGATAATGTGGCGGGTATGTTGCATAGTGGCATTTATTATCCAAAATATACAATGTTAGATATATTCTTATATATATATATATATATATATATATATATATATATATATATATATATATATATATATATATTTTTATATTATATATATATTATTATTATTATCTATACTATACATATATATATATATATACATACATACATACATATATACATACATACATACATATATATATATATATATATATATATATAATATACTAATACATATATATAATAATACATATATATATATATATATATATATATATATATATATATATATATATATATATATATATATATATATATATTATTTATTACAAATTATGATCTAATTTTTTTTTACTAAAAATCATCGAACCAATTCGGCCGAGCTCGTAGCCGATCGGTCTGAAGTTTTTGTCTCGTTGGTTTCATCCCAACCGAACGGCTGGATCCCCCGGCCAAACGGCTGGATGATTCAGATGAGGCATTTTTCATGTTTTTCATATATTGTTCGTTTAGTCGTGCTATGTTTCTAAGTGTTCAGAATGTTTTATCTATCGTACTCGTGCTGTTTAGATATGTTTAATGTTTGTTCGTATTTGTTTAAGTTGATTTCGTATTTGTTTGGTCATGTGAGCATGCGTTTCGTGCTTTTTAATTCATTGGGTTAATGAATGGACCTTTGGGGTGATTCTTCTGGAAACTTACGAGACTTACAACTCGTTATCAGGCAACGGGGGTTTAAAGGCTTGTTGCATACGCTAAATGCAACCGTGTTGCCCACGAAAGTGTGCTTTCTAATTTTACGTATTTTGTAGTTTAGTTTATTTTTGTAGATTCAATAAAACTCATGGAGGATGGATTGGTTGTGTTATTGGTGACTTTACACTTTGGAGTGTATACGTTTGTTTGGAAATGAAATCGATTGATATCCCAATGCTTAGTCATTTATTATACGGCGTTCGATCGGCGTTTCTTGGCCGGGAAAGTTTCGTTTTCTCTGGGACTCTGTATTTCATTTTTTACATTAAGGTCAATCTAAGGACTTAAGTGTGGGGGAGTATAGTAGGGAAAACAGGAGCCGATTTTTAATTTTTTCTTATTATCATCTTTTTATATTTATATTATATAAATTATATTCATTTTTATCATTTTTCAGTTATTTATTATTTTATATTTTTATTATTTTTTTTTATCAAGTATTATCATAATTTATTATTTTTTTCATTTTATAATCTTTTTATTTTTTTCATATTTTCTTATTATTATTTATATAATACATTTTTTTTTTAATATTTAATAATTTTTTAATTTTTTATATTTTTTATGTATTTTATTTTTCAATTATTTTATTTACATTATTTATATATTTTATTTATTATATTTATAATTATTTCATTATTTTATCTTATTTTAAATTTATTCATAATTTTTATTCATTTTTATTATATTTCATCCATTATTATTATTATTTATTTATTTTTTTTATTATTATTTAATTTTTTTTTTATACATCTTTGCATTTTAATTATATTTTTTTTTTATTCTATTTACATATTTATTTTTTATATTTCTTTTATTTTCATCAATTTATCATATTTTCATTATTTCATTTCTTTCATATTTTTTATTTTTTTCCATAATTTTTTTTCATTATTATTTATATATTTTTATTTTATATTATTATTAATTATTTTTCATTTAAATTAATTTTATTTCATTTACTTCCTCATTTATTTTTATTGTTTCAATTTTCATAATATTTATTATCCTTAATTTTTTTTATTTTTTTATTTTTCAATTAATAATTTCATATTATAATTATTTATCCTTTTCACAATTTGTTTTTTCATTTAATTATTTTCCTATTCATTATTATTTAATTTTTCATTTATTTACATATTTTTCATAACATAATTTATTTTTAATTTTTTTTTTTTTTTTTATTTATTTTCCATATATTTTATTATATTATTTTTTTTATTTTTTTTTTTTTATTTATAATATTTTTTTTATTTTATTATTTATTACCTCTATATATTGATTTTTTTTTACATTTCATTTATTATTTATTTTATTTCATCTTTTATTTATTTTTTTTTATTATTTATTTCATTTTTTTTTTTTTTATTTATTATTTATTCATTTATTATTTTTTTTTATTGTTTTTTTATTTATTTTTTTTTTTTTATTTTCATTATTAATTTTTATATCATATCATATTTTATATTATTTTTTTTTTTTCATTTATTCTCTATTACATTATTTTTTTTATATATATTTAATTTATATATTTTTTTTTATTCATCTTTTTTCCTTTTTTTTATCTTAATTTTTATATTATTTTTTTATTATCAATTTATTTTTACACTTTCCATTATTATATTTTTATTTTTTTTATTTACATTTATTTTTTTTTTTTATTATCATTCTTTTATTCATTTTAATCATTATCTTATTTCATTTCATTTTTTACCATATTTTTTTTTATATTTTTTTATTTTTTTGATTTTAATTTCCCTTTATTATATTTTTATTTTATATCATATTTATTTATCATATTTATATTTAATTTTCATTATATTTTTCATTTTTTTTTTTTTTATCTATATTATTTTTTATATTATTTTCATTTTCTTTTCCATTTTATTTTCATTTTAATTATCTATCTTTTCATTTTCATTTATTATTTTCTTTCTATAATATATTTAATTTTTATACATTTATTCATTTTTCCTATTATTTTATTATTCTTTTTTAATTTTATTTATTTTTATATTTTATATTATATTTATTATATTTATTTATTATTTTTTTTTTTTCATTATTTTATTTTCGAGCCATTCACCTTCTTATGTTTAAGTTATCTTCCATGTTTTAATTATTTTATTTGATGTGATTAAAACATATTAAAATATAAACATACAAATTTTTTTTATTTTATAAAAAAGCTGCTATACTTTGACTCGGCATACTTCCAAAACCTTCCAATTATACGTCATCGACTGGCACTCAGAAGCTAGAACACTCCAATGATGAGAAACAAGATCATGATGGAAACGAAAAAGAAATGCTTGAGAAAGATGGAACATTATGGTGTCAATCCTGAAGAAGAACAGAATGGTCTCGATTTATACAAAGGATACGACGTTTACTATGAACCGTTAAAGCCTAAAAAACCAGTTGAAAAAGAGGTAAACTATTATATTTATTTGATTGTCTAATAAAGATGCAACCTAATCCTTTGGCTTAGCCGCATGTATAGCATTTGAAAAGCTAAACCTTCAACTATGCCTCCATATATCACATATGATACTATAGAAAATGTAAACTTGTTTCAATAATCACGTGTGATGGTATTAGATATCACATGTGATAGTTCAACTGTTTCTCTAAAAAATACAACAATAACAAAAATGTGACTTTAAATGTACATAAAAACTAATCTTGGCATGCTTATTTTGCAGGAGTTTTGTGAAAAGATCATTGAGAAGTTTGAAATAATTTTAGACGAACGAGTAGAGCTGGTTGAGACATCAAGAGAAGGAATAAATATGTTTAACGGTGATAAACTGATGTTCAATTTATGGAAGAAATACAAGAAAGTGTTCAATTATGTAGATTTTGATCTCGATAACAGTTTAAGTGAACAAAATAGTAACAGTGACGGTGACTTCGATGATGATGACGATAGAAGACCCTTAAAGATCATTGAGAAGTTTAGAATAATTTCAAAAGAAAAAGAAGAGATGGTTGAGACATCGAGAGAAGAATAAATAAGTGACAAATTGATTTTCGATTTATGCAAGCAATACAAGAAAGTGTTGAATTATGTGGATTTTGATCTCGATAAGAGTTTAAGTGAACGGAACAGTGACTGTGACTGTGACTCTGATGATGATAACGATGGAGGACCCATGATTGAGAAGATTATGTAGGAAATGAGAAGACTGAATAGCAGAATAAAAAAGAAAGTAAAAAGGAGAATGAAAGTGAAAAGGAAAAGGAATATAGAGATGAAGTTGGTGGTGGAAATGAAGTTGGTAATGGAAATGAAGGTGGAGTGAGCCGAATGAAAGTGGAGAGAAAGTTGAAACTGCATTTGAGAATGAGGATACAGTTGAAAACAAGTTCGAAAAAGAGAATGATAAAGAGAATGAGGCTGCAGTTTCAATGGAGATTGAAAAAGTTGACAGATTGGGTGAGGTTGAGGTTCAGAATGAAGCAAACATGAATAAGAAAGAAACAATTATAGAAAAGGTGAATGAGAAGGAAGGGAATGAGAATGAAATGAATGACAGCGTGAATGATAATAAAGTGAATGAGAATGTACTCTAGAAAGAAAAGGAAGTTGAAATTGAGAAGGAAAAAAGAAGTTTCAAATGAGAAGGAAGTGGAGAAACATGGAAATAATAAAGAAAATGTAGAATATTGGAAATCATAACACAATGGAAGATAGATGGATTAGCCAAGTCTAGAGAGAGAAAGTTAGAGAGAAAAGCTTTATAGTGAGAGAAAATAAACTTGTATAATAAAATGACTAACCACCTCTTCCAAGGCATGGAAGAGGCTTATATAGTGGCTTACATAACCGGCCAAAGGACTTGGCATAGGCTTACACGTTGGGTTTAATTACCCGACGCAATACCGAATGTCTTAAGATTAACGATTAACTACGAGCTATAATTAACGGTAAAATACACGGGGTGACCGAGTCTTTTTCTAATATCTAACAATCTACCCCTAAGGGAGGTCACCCTAAAATATACTAAATTAAGCTCAGCATTCTTCCGATTGTTCTTGTTCAACTCGTAGTCTTTGATTCTTCACTTGATATCTTGTACTTTGATGTAGTAGTCTTTATCTTGTGGCTTGTGTTTAAACTTGATATGTGATCTTGAGCTTTCTTGAGATCATTAGCCAAATCTAATCTCTGATCATCAACCTGTGATCTTTCATCGTCTTGCGGTCTTGTGTCTTGCGGACCGACATGCTCATACTTTTCTTGGTCTTAAAAACTTGAGTAATTTGTTCTTGACTTTCTGTAACTTTAATACTTGGCTACTTCAAGAAGGACGTGTGATATCAGAGTTGCGGAAGCTTAGAAACATATGCTTGAGCTTTCATGATTTCTTTGAGTATGTTGGTCAAGTATGAGCATGCGGTAATGAACTTGTCTTTGCCAGAACAGGATGACACCATCTCCATCTTTATATGAACCTGTAATACAACAGTTAGCAATAAAGAGAAAATTTAAGTTGAAAAATCAATCGACATGTTACTTAGTAAAATGGTTTTTGTAACAAGTCGAGAGTTTTAAGCTTTTTGTCAATGTTCATTAACCGTCAATACGTATACTGGAACAAGTTTGATTCTTGTAGAATCACACCATCGTTTCTTTCTAGTTGACACAAGTGTGATCCATATAGGATCTCATAAGTCACCTACCAAGAGTTTGTTTGATGTTGGCTCTAGCAGGATTTTCATCTTCACCGTGATACTTAGGTATCACTCGGATGTTCTGGCAATACCACAAGGATAATGCGTAGGACTCTTTTGACAATCCTTGTTTTCACATTGTGTGAAGAACAAGTAAAATGGTATAGTGTCCTAATGATATTAATTGATGATCTCTTGGCTCTAGACTCAATTGTGCATTTTGGTTTTAGTGATCGGAGGCTGGAGCGGACTGCCACCTTTTAAATATCAACTAACTGGAGTGAGAAAGTTTATAGATAACGTGTTTAGTCTCTGTGAGAAGTAAAACTGAAATCTTTTGAGAGATTCTGAGTAGCTAAGGAGGGTTGTGCATTGCATCACTAGGTCCATGATGGCTTTCTTCAATCTCAGCAATCATCAATGTGATTCTGACAGTAGATATGTTGACCCGGTTTCTGCCTAAGTGTATGGAAGACTTCTTTCTTTTCACCCTTTATGTTTACAATTCTTTTTCATCAACCCCTTTAGTGCTTACCGAGACTTTATGACTATTACCTTGTTGGGTTTGTTCTAGTACTAGCTCCATCTTAGTCGACACTTTTCCCTCATTATTATTTTTACTCCTTGTTATATCATACCTAAGGATTTTTACACTAACTAGTGGATTGTCCCTGGGTAGATCCCTCCGGTTCTGGCTGGATCATGGGAACTAGTACCTAACCCTAACAACCTTATAACTCCGATAAAATTAAATGCATGGTCGGTCTTTTGGTATGGTTCTCCTTGCCATAAAACCATTTGAAAAACTCAATCAAGGTACTTGTGATATAAATATAAAAGCTTTTGTACCTTGATTGTTTTGGTTTTTTAGAAACGCTCTGATAAGTGTAGAATACACATATCCATTTGTACCTAAAATAACCCAATTAAACCCAAAACAGACCAAAAATGGCAAAAATATGCTTGTATTTGTGTTTTGTGTGTGCAGGTACGGATAAGACAAAAATCACAAGAAAACAGTCAAAAACGGGCAAGCACGGACACGAGAATCAGAAGAGTACAAAAAGAAGCCAAAGAATCAAAGCCGAAGCCAGAAATGTCAAGCCTCAGTCAAAAGCAGTCAAACAATGGTCAACAAAAGTCAACAAGACCCACAATATTCCATTTTCACCCTCCAAGTTTCACTAAAATCCAAAAATAGCCCCTCACCTCTTATTGGGCCTTAAAAACCCAAATGGGCCTTACCCGGATCCTTAGGCCCAAAACCTTAGCCCATTTCCTTTTATAACAAACCACAAGGGCTAAACTTGCAATTTCTTTAAGTTATTTAGAAAAAGAGGAAAGAAAGACAAGGGCCAAATGTGCAAACTCCCCAAACTTCCAACTGAATTTTACCCTTTTCAGTTATAAACTTTGGGCGCGAAACCAGTTACTATTCACCCGTCGTCCCACCTTTTACCCCCATGGTAAAACAAAGGGCAAATAAGAATTGATGGGCAAGGAAGTCAATTCAAGAGCTCACAAGTACAATGGCAGGGTCAAATTAGTCTAATCAAGGGGATACTTAACCTATCTCAAGCTCACCTCACACGTCAGCAATGGTGAAAGCACAAAGAAGCGTGGGTTTTGCACTAAAAGCTCTCTCAGAACTAGCACAAACGTCACATCATGGATTGCCAGCTTGGCAATCCATGTGAATCCCAAGGATGATCAAACGGCCACAAATCATTCTCAAATGATTGGGAAAATAGAAGGTGGTGATTGAGAGGAGCGGGGGAATGACCCAAGAGGCTAGAAGGATCCAAGGCAGGCTATAAATAGCCCTCACATCTCACACACACTATCTAGTTTTTTTTTACACGTAGCTTTTAGGATAGTTTTTAGCTTAATTAACTTTAATCTTGTAATTTCCTTTTAAATATTGTAAGCAACCTTTTTATTAATGAAATGCAGTGTTTTTAATCTCTCTAAATCTCTTTAATTCATAATCTCTCATTTTTCTAATTTAGTCTTAAGCTAAAGCTCAATAAGCCCTTATAAGCTCTAATAAGTCTTTAAGCTTATTATTAAGCTAAATCTTACCTTAATCATATTAAACCCTTAAAATCAGCTTAAGTCCTTATTACCTTTGCTTTGAAATTTTGGAAGGAGAGCCAAACATGGAAGGGCTCTCATGGACCCATACTAGCTTATCAATTTTGATAAGCTAGAGCTGTTAGATAAGCTCTACAGAGCACACAAGCTTCTGTTCTAGCTGAAGCTTTAGTAAGTTTTCTATTTACTTTTATGTCTATTTAATTTCTAGCTTTAAATTTGCCTAATTAGATTAGAATTGCTTAAGTGCTTATTAGGTTATCATTTGTGCTTAATTGATTTTTAGTTGCTTAATTGAGTTTAGTTTAATCTTCTTTTGCCTATTATTAATCTGTCTTTAGCTTAAATAAATTAGATCTTTGATTTTCAGTTTCTGTCCAAAAAGTCATAAAAAGCCAAAAATATAGTAGAAAATTAGGGTAGATCTTAGATATTTGCTTATTCAGTAGTTAATTCATGATCATTAAGCTAGTTTTAAGTAGTTCATTATCTGAAATTAATGTCTTATTAGTTAACTTTACATTTTAGATACTTAACCAAATGATGTCAAGTCATAAAGGGGTGTTTCGTTTAAGTGTTCTTGACCTCAAAAAGTCAAATTAGGGAATGCAATTTGTTTTAGTAAGTTGAGTTTTCATTTAAAATCAGTAGCTTAAGAGTTTTTAAAGGATAGATTACTAATTTTCAAAAGATATGGCTTATTATCTTTGTTCCTGCACCAGGGTAAATTTGCTCTAAATTTCACTTGTGCAAAACTTGATCTAAGCCCTCCAAGGCTTAGATCTTGCTTGTACTTTGTTTATACACTCCATTTGAGTGTGTTTAAGTGCAGGGTTTTCCTTAGGAAACCTGCACTAGTAGATTTGCACTTATGCAAAAAGCAACAGTACTAACAAGAAGTAGTACTGTCACTTTTAGTTTAGTCCTTAGTTAAGTAAAAGTAGGATTTAGGCTTTTAAATTCAAGTAGGATTAAGTTTAGGTAAAGCTTAATATAGATTAAGTCATAAATTTCATTTTCTAGCTTATTTACCTAGTTAAGTTTAGCTGTCAAAAGTCATTTAAACTCATAAAAGCCAAAAACAGTTAGAAATAGAATTTAGCTTTTAAGTTTTAGAATCTAGCTTAAAGTAGTAGGTTTTATTGCTTAAATTAGTTGCTCTTAAGTTGTTTGACAAGTTTACAAAGGCTCATTTGCTGTCTTTGCTTTTTGAGCATTTGAGCTTATTTTGGTTTTAGGCTTATTTACTAGATTTCTGAGTTTGCTTGTTTCCTCCTCAATTTCAGTAGCTTAAAAGAACTTTAAGCTCTATTTTCTTTTCATTTCTAGGTTAAGCACATCATAATCTTTCTTAAACATTTTTCCTTTTTGGATTTGAGCTTAAAATAAGCTTGTTACAAGCTTTTTAGTGAAAATAAGCCCAAACCCTTTCTCACTGTAACAACTTATTTATAAGCTGTTTTAGGGCTTATTAGTCAGTTTTAGCTTATGTTCCTTTTGTTAAATTAGCTTATTTTCAAGTCCTTTTTAAGTCCTAATAGTTAGTTTTTCATAAAAAAAAAAAGTCAAAAAAAATAAAAAATGGCAAAAAGGGTGTTGCCCACACTCGAACCCACGACCTCTCAGTTATAGTACCAACGTGTTAACCAATTTGCTTCAATAGCTCATCCGTCATTGTTTCTCACCACTTAATCTTTATACACGTTTTAACTTTCCTTTTTTATAATAAGCCGTAGCATAATAAGCTCATTTGAGGGCTTATTCGTTAATCAATTTGGTTTTTCTTATTTTTCTTATAATCCTGCTAGTGTTTAGGACTTTTCCTGAATTTTTCAGATTTTTCTAGCTTTTATTTTATTTTTAATCATTTTTCGAAAGGTAAAATCTTATAAAATACATAAAAAATAGAAAAAAGTTTCAGAAAAATACAAAAAAATAATTTTTAGTTTTATAAAAAATAGCTTTAGGTTTACATCCAGAAAAATCATTTTTACACTTTTTAGATCTTAAATTTCATTTTTGAGCTTTTATTTTAAATTTTAAAAATAGGATTTTAATAATAAAAATAGTTAAAAATAGTTTTCTTTGCTTTTATAATATTTTAGACTTTTCTAAGCTTAAAAATCATTTTTCCAAATTTTTAGAACTTAATTTGCTATTTTTTAAGATTTAATTAGATTAAATTAGTTTTTAATTCATAATAAATTCAAAAATAATCAAAAAAAATGTTTTTCTTTTTCCTAAAATTTTCTTTTGTCCTATCTTAGGTTTAGAAATTTAGTTTGCATTTTTAGGGTTTAATTTTAGTTTACTTACTTATTAGTCGCGTTTTATTATTTTACCGTATTTGTTTAATTGTTTAAATTGCTTTTATTTAGTAGATATAGATTATCAAAAATATCTTTGCTTTATTCAAATCAGAATCCAAGCTTAAACGAGGTTTTAATTTCACTAGTCGTTGGGGAAACGACCCGGGTGATCATACTTACCCGGTTAAATATACATATTATATATTATATTATATATTTTTTGAGAGTGAATTTTATCAAGGGTAACTTGGTAATTTTCTTAATTACTCCTAGGATTATATTATATTGTGATATATTTTAGGTATATAAAACTGCTATCAGTGTATCAAATTACATATTTATACAAATGTTTTAAGCAACTTAAGGAATATGAATAAAAAAGACTAATTGGTATGTATTCTTGGTTCTAAATGGAGGATGTTATGACATTTATTTACACAAATATTTTGGGCTTAAATCATAAACACTCATCATTAATTTCTGACGGGTTGCATTCATGGTTCTTGTAACTGAAATCACACACACAAGACTGAGTTTAGCAATAGAAAACTTTTGTTTTGAATCATTAATACAACACATTAAATATAAGACAATTCAATCTTATATTATACTTATATATCAAAGGCCAGTATTGTTTCTCCAATGCACATTTAATGAAAACCGACCCGACCTATTTTTACCCGAGTTTCTCATTAACTCTTTCCCTCTCACTTTCCTTCTCAGTTTCTCTCTCTCTCATCACTCTCTTCATTCTCACCCACCTCTATCTCTCTCTCCTTCTCGATCCTTCTCCAATTCCGTTTCCCCAAATTCATTTCTAGGGTTCATAGAACCCAAAAATCCAAACAAATCAGAATCACTAAAAGAAAATTGAATATTAATTTCTTCATGTATAAATAGGGTTTTAATCCTAAAAACAATACCAAGACCACCCACTATTTTATAGGTACTCTCTCTCTCTCTCTCTCTTACACACACACTAAATCCATAATCGGTCGAGCTTTTTAGATCTAATGGTGGATTCCGGCAGGATTAACAAATATGCCGACGAAAAACAGTAAAATCTTCAATTGCAATGTAAGTGATACTATTTTATGATTATACATAATCCCTTTTTTTGCTATGTCTTTTTATGATGTATTATGTTGTTTGATTGGTTAATTGCATGTGTGTTCATGGTTTGTTTGTTTCAGATGAACAACAACTTAAGTTGGAGACGAACCTACGCGGGTTACAATAAATATCCAGCCGAAGCAGGTAAAGATTTAATCTTTCCTATTGGTTTTTTGCTATTATTATAAATGAATGTGTTTTTGATTTTGTGTATCTGTTTGTTTTTATGTTTTTCTTCAGGTTTTTTTTGTAGCGCGGAGGTGGTTTCAAATACTGAATGGCTTAAAAGTGTGTTTGGTATGTCTTTACTCAAACTACTTATCTGATGTGATGCGAGTAAATAAGTTGTTTTGCAAACGATTCATGCTAGTATTATAAGAGGCTATGATGATAGAAATTAAACGTGTCTGATTTGTTCTATTAGAGCCGTGATACTTAAAAATGCTTAGAGCACACAATCACTTACATAAGCAACATCAAACACCCTTTAAGTTTAAGGTGCCTAACAAAACATTCGTTAGGATTGTTTTTTAATGCTTATCTGCTTATTTAGTTAGTTTTCTTAGAGGGTGTTTGGATTGCTTATTTTTATGCTTATAAATCAAAATTTATAAGCTCCTTAGGTATAATCACTTTAGCAGATGGTGTTTGGATTTGCTTAATTTGTACAAACATGCTACAGGACTATTAAAGAACAATGTTTTAAACACCATTGGCTCTTGCAAAACATTGGATTTTAGTAGTAGACATGTTGTGCTATGCATTAGACTGTAAAAGCTAAACATGTTGTTAGTTGAATGGGGTAAAAGGTTTTCTTTAGTCCACTTTTGATTATAATGCCCAAGCTTATTAACTGTTTTGGTACACTTTTTAATTTACACTTACTGTTTCCTTATTGCCAACCTGCCATGGTAATCAATATTTATGGGTCGTCTCGACATTGACCACGCACATGCTCAAATGTAATTTTTTTATGAGATTGAGGTAGTAAAATATTAGCTTAACTTTACAGTTAGTAGGCTGATGGTGATTTCTAATCGCTTTGTATATGTGAATTTAACTTAATTTTCACCTTGATAATGAGTAATAGTCTTAATGAATGTTTTTATGTGAAACGAGTACTTTAATCGTGTTATACTTAGTGTGGTTCTCTTACTTTCTGACATTTTTATAGGATGCCCAAGTTACTATAAATGAGGCCAAAACAACCGATTATGCATGTTATTTAGAGCTTACAGTTCCATCAAGGTCAAGAAAAGACGGTTGCTGGGATTTTCGTGACAGATGCGGGAACCATTATGGCGATGGCATTTCTTGCCCTTTACTTCCATCGGAGGTAGTACATAATTAAGCTTCTTATTCTGTGTAAAATAGGTTTCAACTATACTCTTTCGGCGAACTCCTATGAGCGGGGTAGCCATATTTGGATTGTGGTTAAAGCCATCACTCTCTTTTATTGAAACCTATACTTTTTCAAAACTTTCACCTGTGGCCATTACATGGTGAGGCAGCCATATTTGGATTGTGGTTGAAGCCAACGTGGTTATTTGATACATTAAGATACGGGTCTGTCGATTCGTTGCCCTTTAATTAGTGACGGGTTGTTAGTACATTACTTTCTTTATGTGGTGTCTATGATGGTAATGATGAACGTAGGTGGGCTATTGCATGGCTAGGCTACCTCTGTTATACGCAGCCGTGATAGCCCCCGTCTAAGCCAAATGTATGAGACATGGCTGTCATTTTTATTGTATTTACCACACCAGATTTTAGCAGCCACAATATATATCTGTAGAAGAAATTTTTGAAAGAAAATTATTAACACGAACCTTTTGCTCCTTTTTTTTATATCTGTCTATAAATATGTATCTGGCGGGAATGTTTTCTACCTGAATTTCACCGCTCCTTTCATTGGCATTGGGAGGCGTTGGGAGTGGTGAGTTATGGGTTTTGTTTAAAGTAAATAATATGTTTAAGGCATTATGAAACCGTTTTATATGATGATGATGATAACGGTTCCAAGAGGCTATGTTGATAATATTCGAATGTCTATAATCGGGTTCGATTAAATTCTGGATTACATGTATCTTGGTGGGGTGAGCTTGTTAAGTTTGCAGCCATGGCGGTCGTAGCCTCATCTGGGACATATTCGATTCCTTACTTATCTGAGCTCATTGAGCAAAAATACCGTATCCTCATATTCGACATATTTGATTCCTTACTTATAGAATTTTTTCAAGAGCATGATCTTACTCTTAGTTGCAGAGCTCATCACTTTGTTTTTGTAGTTAACTTGATATGTGATTTGGGAATGAGAAAGTGGTGTAGATCTGGTAATAAGCACGTACCACTTATGTGGTGTGTCATATTGCGGATACGTGTTATGTATGAACCAGGCATTCAGTGTGAGTGGGCCATTACTTGGCTTGGTTGCCTCTTTGGTATGCAGCCGTAATGGCCTTTTACCAAAAGTAGGCTAGGAGGGTTAGAGTCGGGCACTTAATAATCAAATCAAGGTTTCCTAAATCTCATCATATTCATTAATAAATGGATCATTCCCTGTACGAGTTTGTATTAATACTTTCACAAAGACCTTCGCCCCTTATTGATATAATACATTTTAAAAGATTCTGACTTTGACTTTCAATTTTTAGGATGCTAAATAAAGGTGATCCTATGTTATCAGTTTCTTAATCGTTTCACGATTTTTAATTGATCAGGTTTGTTAGTTTTTAACATTGTGTTAATTTTGAAGCATCATTTTTTGAAAATGTAATGGACAGTTGATTATGCAGGACATTAATCAAGGATTCACTGATATCGGTTCACTATTTTGAATACACCACTACAATAGAACAGGACAAGGGTGATTTGCCATGTGTTTGGGGATGAGGTAATCCATTTGGAAGTACTAAATGTATCTTTGTTATGTATACTTTAGGTTTCATTACTACTTTAAGTTTCTACATAATGACACAATTGTCTCACTTCTACCTTATAAGTTTTACTATTATTATGTTGCCGTAATCATGGAAGTATTGTGACAACTAAGGTTGTTAGTAGGGGATAAAATGCCGCTTAGAAAAACGAATGACGATTAGGCGAAAAATTGGATTTGAATTTCATAAACGGGTGTTTGAGCCTTTTTTGTTATAATATGATTTTTATAAACGGGTGTTTGATTTTAAAATTTGGAAAGCTCATAGGCTCATTTTCTAGGCATGCGAGCTTACACACTTAAATAAGCCATAAGCTCGGTTTGATAAGCCATGGCGCAACAACGTTTTTGTGACTTAAATTTGTTGAAAAAAATAGCAACACGCAGGTTACTACTTTGATTTGCTATTCAGATAGTTAGTTAAAATATACGTTTAATTACTTCTGGTAGTTTTATTAAGTCATTTTGTTTTGAAAGATTCGACATGATATAATTTAATTCAAATAACCTTAGACGATTTATATTTTGTACAATCTTTGGTGTATGATAAACATGCACGAGTTGGTGTTCTAAATTTGAGGTGCTTACTGTTGTGACCTTTTGTTGCAGGTTTGTTTTAAGGAACCATGGAGAAAAATCAGGAGAGGTAGAGGTTTAAGATGGAGAACGATTATGAAGATTGTCAATGGATTGGTGACAATTTTTTTATGGAAATGACAAGCAAAAAACACCACCAGAGCTAGAGATAACATGCTTTATGGTATCCGTGCTTCGGGTGATACCAACAGTGATATGAAGATGATAAGTGGTATGCAGAGAATTTTATTATCCTGACGGATCTTCTATCCAATGAACCTGCATGCTTTCAGCTTAATGTTGGTCTAGACATGATGAACCAAGCTGTTGAAGGGTTATAGGTTGTCTATCTTAGTGTGAGAGAAAACATCAGCTGCCTAAAGGCACGTGAACAAAGGCAATTTAAGCTCAATAGTAGGCGGCCTGCAGCCGCGAGGTTCAGATGAAAGATATGGGTAGTAGGAGTTCGAAAGAAGTTATTAAACTTCAAGCACAACATAACCATCTGTTGTTCCAGCCTAAACTAAGCAGAATGCAAGAATGCTAGATTGCAAGATGGTCAAATTACAAGGGGCTAATCGAGTGCTTATTGTGGTTTGATACAACAGAAAACAGTATAAATGGTGTTGCTTATTTGAAAAACATATTTGAAAAGCTTACACACTTGGGTGGCAAAGGACTTAAATAGACAGGTTAGTAAAAATGAAACACTGGAATGCAATTACTGAATAAGATTTTTTGTATATAAAGATTTGATTGGGTTACAAGCAAAAACAACCTCTTATATCTCAAATACATCTAGATATGTTGTTTATGAGCTTATTAGCTTTTCAAAGAATCAATAAGCCCATGGAATAAGCTAACAACCTTAAAGGGGTGTTTCATTATGAAATTATTGATTCTTTAAAAAGCTAATGAGCTTATAGCTTATTTGACATGGACTTTCATTTTTGTTGTTCATATGCTTATTTGTTTTAGTTATTGGTTTTTATAAATCTCACATCATATTACATGTTGCCTAATCACTGCTCATATTGATATATGTTTATTATAAATCTCAAACGAGCTTATGACTTATGTGGTTTTCAGCTTACGTTTCATAAGCTATTTTTTAGCTTATTTTGAAACTTTTTGGCTTCGGTAAGCTTATTACGACATGATAAGTTTATATAAGCTGAAAAGTCTTGAAATAAGCCACAAAAAAGTGAGCTTATGAAACAGAAGGCGAAAACCAAATAAGCTACAAGCTTGCAATATAAGCCGAAACAAACACCCGTTTAGCAATATAAGCGCATTTCTGACTTTTTTTATACCCAGGTAGTCTTGGTTGGCCACTCATATTCGAGTCTTATGAATATAGAGTTTAGATATTCATATGGGTTAATTTGAGTGTTACCATAAGTGTTATTTAGCTTTTATGTTTTAAAAATGTTTATGGTTATTTTAATAGTTGTCGGCATATTATTGCAGGTGCCAACATAAGGAAATGGAAAAGGAGTTGGCGGATAGCGGGACGGGTTAAGGTCGTCAAAATTAAAGGGTGGCATGTGGTTGCTATTAGGAATTTCAAAACTCCAAGTGATTAGAGTCTAAAAGGTATGATTTTTTAGTCGTTGGAGGAGCAAGCGAAATTGGGGTTTTAGGTAGTTGATTATTTGCGTTATGATTCATTTATTAGGAAAAAATGTAGGATATTTGTTTGCTATACAACATGGTGCTAAAAAGATATTTGATTTTGATGATACACGTCATGTGATTGATGATGATATTGGGCCTCTAACGAACTAACTTTGTGTTGTTATGTTCAACCAGGTGGTAAACCTGTCAACAATATGTTATAATTCGAATAGTCTTTGTTGTATTAATGAATAGAATTGTTATACCTGGCCTACTTTATTTTCGACACATGATAAGGTCCAAAAATATTATATATGAGCGATTTATAGATTAGTAATACAGATAAAAAAGTTTACTGGCTTTTGAAATGTGGAGATCAGAGAGGTTTCTCGGTTGGCCTGCTTTGCCTATACCTCAGGTATTAACATTTTATCAATAGTAGTTCAATAAATGTTGGTTTCCTTGGTTATGAATGTGTGAATGAGAATGAGCATGTTGCGCTTGGAGTGGGCGGCATTAGGGGCAACAATCCTGTAGTAGAAACCGATGAGGGGCAGAGTTTATCAACGGGAAAAGGAGTACTTTCAAGGATACTTTTGGGATGGGTGTCAATTCAATTGTTATGGGGGATGTTTCTTCAAGTTAACATAATGTTTGCTCGGGCGGTAAGTGCTTTTTTATGCAACATGTTTTATTCAATGGGTCATTTAAACTGTAGTATCTATTGTTCATATGTTGTTGTTGTTGCCTTCTTTTGAACATATATTAATGAAAGCCAGAAACAGGGTACATGCAGCTCCTGTGGAAACACCACGTGTGCATTTCCAATTAATGATTCAGTAACCGTTGTTGAAGGTTCTATAAGTGTCCGTAACAAGTGGATGCGTGTATTGAACAAAGGTGTGTTTGAAAAAAGAAACGTCTAATCTGGTACTTATTCTTTGTTACACACCGCCGATAGCTGCCACCTCTCACTGGATTGCAAGTATCAAGTTGTTTGGAAAGAAAATTGTGTCGCCTGATAAGGTATCCACTCACTATTAGCTGTCATTTATCATAGATTGATTTGACAGTTTATGTTTAGCTATGATTGATTACGTGATTGATTGTACTCTTATCCCTTAATTATAGGAAGCTTCCAAACATAGTATTTGTCTCTATATATAAAGAGACCTGATTGTATATTCAGTTCATGGAAAAATAAACATTACAATATGGTAATCAGAGCCGATCACAAAACCTCCATCACGCTTAATCCAAAACCCTAAATCGTTGTTGCTACTTGTTGCCGCCTGATTTTTTCTCTTACTGCTGTTTATTTATTTGCTATATATAGCTGCTGCTGCTGCCTACTTTGTTGCCGCCTATTTTATTGTTGCTGCTGTCTATTTTTGTTGCCGCTTAATTTGTTGCTGTTGCTGCCTATTTTTGTTGCCGCTTAATTTGTTGCTGCTGCTGCCTATTTTTGTTGCCGCTTATTTTGTTGCTGCTGCTGCCTTTTTTTCCGTTGATTGCTGCAAATTTCTTTTCTATTTGCTACATAGATCATTAATACCAAAGACACAATATGCAATCCTTTTGCCCAACTACCCATCAGATTCATTCCCCTGGATACTTTATACAACCCACTCAACAGCAAACCCCATGGGCTGGTTCTATTTCTCAAGCCCAACAAGATGTCAAATATATATATGTTCAAACCAGCTTAAGCCCAACACACTGTCCATACCAACAGTCCAACGTGGCGCAATCTATTTCACATCCTATACCCCTATACTCGGCCTCTCAAGCTAATTTGGTGTCTTCGGTGCCAATTCAGTCGGCCCAAGTGCAGCCCCAGCCGGCCCAAATACCAATCCAGCAGGCCCATCCATACTCGTTTCCACAAGCGTTCCAAACGATGACTCTACAAGAACCAAATTGGAACATGGATACTGGGGCGTCCTCTCATCTAGCCGAGAACACAAGTATGCACACTTCTTTTAGCAATCCAAGCTTGTATAAATCTGTATTTGTTGGCAACGGCCAACCCATACCCGTGACTCACACGGGCCATAGCCTTTTGCATACACCACATAAACCCCTTTACCTTTATCATGTTCTTGTCACACCTAATATAATAAAAAATTTGATTTTGGTTCGACAATTCACTCGTGACAATAATGTGTCTGTTGATTTTGATGCTTATGGATTTTCTATAAAGGATTACCAGACCCGTCGGTTTCTTATCCGCTGTGATAGTACCGGTGATCTATACCCTGTCACTCAACAACTATCCTCTACTACAACCTTTGCGTTGCTTTCATTGAACCCCACCACGTGGCACAGACGCCTTGGACACCCGGGTGAAGATGTGCTTCGTCGTTTAGAGTCTTCTCATTTTATTTCATATAATAAAACAAAGTTGTCCGCTTTGTGTCATGCTTGTCAATTAGGCAAACATACTAGGCTTCCTTTTTACAGTTCCGAGTCAAATGTTAGGTCTGTATTTGATATTATTCACTCTGATTTGTGGACATCCCCCATCTCAAGTGAAAGTGGTATTAAATATTATGCTATTTTTTTGGATCACTTCTCGCATTATGTTTGGGTGTATCCTTTGCTTCATATATCCGACTTGTTCGATACCTTTGTTACTTTTCGCGCATATGTAAATAAACAATTTAATGTTGATATTAAGGCTTTGCAATGTGACCATGGAGGTGAGTATGATAATGCCCGTTTTCATAACTTTTTTCGCCAACATGGCATTCAATTTTGGTTCTCTTATCCTAACACATCTCAACAAAATGGGAAATCAGAACGTATGCTACGTACCCTTAACAACATCACTCGCACCCTACTTTTTCAAGCACATATACCTCCCTCATATTGGGTCGAAGCCCTAAACATGGCCGCTCACCTTTTAAATATCCTTCCCTCCACTGCCATCAATAATGAAATACCGTTTACTAAGCTTTATAACAAACCTCCCACATATGATCACTTACGAGTGTTTGGATGCCTTTGCTATCCACACATTTTATTTGATCATAAGCTTCAACATCGGTCCACGACATGTGTCTTCCTTGGTTACCCGACTTTACATCTTGGGTACCATTGCCTTGACCTCTCAACCAACAAAATCATAATCTCTCGACATGTCATCTTTGATGAAGAACAATTCCCTTTTGGGTCCATGACACCCGACACACCCCCATCCTATGATTTCTTGCTACCCCCTCATAACACCCATACGTTCCAAACTACTCATCCTAACAATCACCAATTACCTCCCCCAACTGCCACGCCTCCATCTCCTACTCACACGAGCCCTACCCAATCGCCTCAAGCCCAACCGCAACATCCACACCACCCTTCTACCCCTCCTACTCCAACAACCCACCAACAAATGCCGATCCCTCCTCTATCTTTAACTCACAAGCCCACTACACCAAGCTCAACATCGAATACACATATCACCTCACCCACTGCCACTGCCCATAGGAATGCCCCAACTACCAATACTCATCATATGGTCACCCGTGCAAAAGCTGGAATATTAAAACCTCTTGCGTGTATGAACTGTCATGCCACCACTACTTCGCCTATTCCTCGCTCTTATTTACATGCTCTTCGTGACCCTAATTGGCATAAGGCTATGGTAGATGAATATAATGCTTTGATTTCTAACGGAACGTGGGCTCTTGTGCCTCGTCCAACTAATGTTAATATTGTTCGATCAATGTGGCTTTTCAAGCATAAGTTCAATGCAGATGGTTCGTTGAGCAGGTATAAAGCTCGATTGGTTGCAAATGGTCGCAGTCAACAGCAAGGGATTGATTGTGATGAGACCTTTAGCCCGGTTGTCAAACCGGCTACAATTTCGTTACTGTCATGATTCTGAGTGCACTGATTTGGCCGCTTCATCAGCTGAATGTAAGAATGCCTTTCTTCAAGGCCAGTTATCTGAAGACAGTCTAACATGCAATCAACCGACCCCAGGTTTGTTGATGTTCCAGTCCACCCACCCCTGAATGTATGTTTGTCATTTGCAGCGTTCTTTGTATGGACTTAAACAAGCTCATCGGGCATGGTTTCAACAGTTTGATAGCTTTATTACACGTGTCGGTTTTCAGTATAGTAAAACTAATACGTCACTATTTGTTTATCCACAAAAAAAAGGTTTTTCGGATGTATGCCGATCTTCTCTTATATTGGATGACATCATACTCACAACTTCGACACTGCTCCATCTTTACAACAGCGCATTTTACATTACTTCATATTGAGTTAGCCTATGACTGACCTTGGCTCACTCAATACTCTCCTGTGTATATTGCACACAATCGAAGTCAGGATTGTTTATGTGCCAATCCAAAATTTGCAGAGGAAATCTTAGACGCGCTTCACATGCAGCATTATGAACCCATAGCAAGACCACAGTGGACAGTGGTCCAAGCTCGTTCTAATGTGACCCGTTAGTGACCCACTTTATATCTACCTTGCAGGTGCTCTTCATTTATTTTGACATTTACACGCCCTTCATAAATGCCTTTATGTTGTGCACAATCTGCCTTTACATGCATGATCCGCGTGATCCAATTTAACTGCTTTGAAAGCGTCATTTGCGCTATGTTCCGGGGACTATTGACCATGGACTTCCAGCTTTCATGTCTCGTCCACATAGTCAACTCACTGCATATTTACAGATGCTGAAGTGGGTTGGTTGCCCTGTTACTAGTAAGTCTACCCCGGGATTGTATGTTCCTTGGTGATAACCTGTTGTCTTGGTCTGCCAAACGACAGCTTACATTGTCTCGTTCTAGTGCTGAGGCAGAATATCGAGGTGTTGCGAATGTTGTTGCTGAGACTGTGTGGATTCGGAATTTGTTGCTTGAGCGTTATGCTCCTCTCTCGCTTGAGCGTTATGCTCCTCTCTCTACTGGCAACTCTTTCTATTGTGAATAATGTCAGTGCTGTGTATGCTGGTGCTACAAATCCTTCAGTAATCAGCGATAAAGACATCGAATTGATATTCATTTTGTCCGAGAATATGTTACTTCCGGTCAGATTCGTGTGCTTCATGTCCCTTCCAGATTTCAGCATGCAGATATTTTTACTAAGGGTCTCCCCACAACTTTATTTCTTGAGTTTCGCTCCAAATGTTCGAAGACCTCCCGCTCTAACTGCGGGGGAGTATTAGCTGTCATTTATCATAGATTGATTTGACAGCTTATGTTTTAGCTATGATTGATTACGTGATTGATTGTATTCTTATCCCTTAATTATAGGAAGCTTCCAAACATAGTATTTTTCTCTCTATATAAGGAAATAAACATTACAATACTCACTATACACAACATACAATGCTTTTGCTAAACATTTAGAAATTATTATGATTGAAAACAGCAACCATTTGCTACTTTAATCAGGTGTTTAGTGGGAATCGGTTTATTTAATGAGGGATTTCTAATGGTTTACCTGATGTTGATTCGGTTTTTTTTACTTTATTAGAAAAATATAATCTTTTTTGGTATTAGATTTGATCAACATGCACCTAAATTTACGTTTCCTCAAGGAGTAATGGTGCATGTGAATTCTTTTACTACGATGTTTCATTATTCGGCTTTTTAGGGATTAATGCTTCCTGTTTCGGTTAGTTGAATGGCTTCTAATGTGTTGAGAGGTTATTGGTCACAACAAAATTGAGTTATGTGATGGCTAAAGAAGGTTTTTGGTCAGAAAACGATGTGAAGTTCACACCTGCGTGGGTTTAAGATTTAATATCTGTAGGGTATTGCAACCATTGTTAATGTCACTCAAATTGAATAGACGAAAAAGTGTTGTTAATCATGGAGATATAGTGTAATTTATGAAATATGGAATTTGGTACCCTTTTGGAAGAACAAAAACTTTTATATTGGATGCAATCCCACTTACAGTCAGAGCATTTCTTTGGTTAGATATACTTGAATTTGTTCCTATTATTTTGTTATGTTTGCCTAATATATACATATGCAACTGTTCCTCCGCGCAAAATGTAGAAACTATTATTATAGGCCGCTTGCCTTTCTTAACCTCTGTTCATTTTCTTTTTGGTTCTATGTTATATTTTTATATACTCTAATATGTGCAGTTAAGTGCATCCGAATCATCATCGGACGGGTCACATTTCAGTCACAAGTTTGACATAATTGCCTTTGTTCACGAATTCAACAAATGCATAATCTTGAAGTGTCGTTATGTACTCGGGTTAAGGGAAGTTCTGAGAGAACACAACAGATACATAGAATGTATAGGAATATGATGTATTAAGATTACCTATCTACAAGAGTTATAAAATAATGTGGCAGTTTTCGCCTACTATGTTTCGATCACTATATAATTAAAAGTTTAGTACAGGGTGAACACTTTTGTGCTATCATCTTAATATTTTGTTTCATGGGTTATGGTGGCTATTTTTTTATTCATGACCACCGTTTTTTCTAAACTTAGTTTGAGGCTTATCGGCTAACTTTGACGATATAACGCAATAAGCCCAAACGAGCTTTTTCAAGGCTACCGTTTCTACTATGTCGCCTTTTAAATTTGTACAAGTCCTTCTACATAAACACGTTAAACTAAAGGGCATTCGGGTGTTAAGGGGTGTTTGGAATAGCTTACGTTTTGGGCTTATCAACTAATTTCGGTAATAAGACGCAGCAAACCGTAGACGAGAAACCGTAGACGAGCTTATTTAACGCAACGTGTTTTTACATCTTCATGTTCGCAGGAAAATAACATGTCTACATACTTCTTTGGGACCAGATATGTCGGCAGAAAACGATGCTGTAAAGGTCTCTAGGCGTATTTAGAGTTCCAAAATGGGTAACATCTACAACGATTGTCTTTCGACTGTTCGTGACGTGACAGCCCATTGATGATTATATCAAGCCTTTTGTAACACAGAACGACTATGATCAAGTCTTTTGTTATGCTTTGCAAATGTAATCATATATACAACGTGACAAACTGTTTTATACAAACGCAAGATGCTTTATTGTTTACTGAGTCATCGGTACGTTGCACACTTTGGCCAACTTACATAACAACGACCGCCGACTAAAATAAAAAAACTCAAAAGTTAACATTGCAAGCATACAATCTTTAAAAAACTAAAAACTTAGCAAAAACATTTATCAAACTTTGTTTAATAAATTTATAAAATAAAACCCTAAACAAAAAGCATACATTACAAAAAAACGAAACCATATACGAACAACCCGATCAAACAGAAAAACACAAAACCCCGCGCTCCGTAGCGAAGCGCGGGCTACAAAACCTTGTTATATAAGATATAGAGATGCATACAAATAATATAGTTTACATATAGCTACATAATTATGTAACCAAATAACTCGATGTCATGAAATACTTGGACTCGGATTGGTTTTTTAAAAAGTATGGTTTACATACATACACCTCGATCATCTTTATAATCTCTAGATTTTACAACATGCACATTGAGGAACACACGGTCGGACTGATGAAAATTACAAAATATTCCATTACAAATAACCAAAGAAAAAGGACAAAGTAAGTATGGTGGAAATTTAGTATCCTATGGAAATGTAAGGTGAAGAAGTAGCTGACGAAGGGGAAGCAGGCCATAGTTGTGCATTTTTGACCTTTGAAAAGCTTGATAGAACGCTCGATGGAGTTACATCTCCAACCACTGTCACCTTCTTTGACTCCAAGTCTATGTGAAATGACTTTACTCCTGCATATTTTTTCGTTAGTCAATACGAGATTCTACCAATGAAAAATAATTGATGAATAATTTCTACTTTCCTATGCGTGATTACACATTTTGAATTATTATTAGTTATCACTCCTATATTATATATATATATATATATTAGAGATCCAGTGAGAAGTAAATTAAAATAAAAAGTTGTGAGAAGTGACTAAAACCACACATTTGAGATGCAACGGCTTTCATTAAATGCATTTCTATTCATCTAGATGCACCATATAGAGTTTCGAAAGTTAATTTGATGTGTAGATGGTGCAAATTGATTTTCATGATTTTGGCACATGTAGAGGACAAAAAAATAAAAAAAATCGTAAAATGCATCTAAAATACGTATATGTATCTAATTAAAAGCTAGAAAACACATTATGATGCATTATAATGCATATAAGATTATAGAGATGCATCTAATTTAAGTCGATGCATCTCGGATATGCGGTTATAGTTACTTCTTATTCTTCTTATTTTAAGAAAACTTCTCATTTGATCCTAACTATATATATATATATATATATATATATATATATATATTAAAGGCATAAAGATCAAATAAAAAGACAAATATTCGTGAGAAGGAAAAAATATTTTATTTTTTTTAAAATGTCCTCGAAAAAAATTCTGAAAAAATTCCACAAGATCTGTGTATGTTTGGTGCATGAAATATTGTAAAGGAATTTTTTTTTTAAAAGTGGAATATTTTTTGCCGAAAAATTTTTATTAAAAACAACGTTTGTGCATTAATCGGTTTTTTGAGCATCAAAAATTCTTTTTTTGTACCCAACTCTTTTGACTGTTTTGCATCAAAATTTTATAGCGCATCAAACTAAAACAAGCACGAAAATTTGTGGCATCAAAATTTTTGTGTGCATCAAAATTTCTTTTTTTGCGCATTAAAAAACGTATAAAAACTCAAAATTTAGAAAACTTCTTTAACAAAAAGTTTTATAGCACCAACATACCTGATATAATGGAATTTTTTTTGGAATTTTCTAGAACTTTTTTTAAAAAAAGTTTTCATTTTATCATCACACAATATTGGTCTTTTTATTTTAACCTTCCTCTATAATACATAATATTAATATATATATATATATATATATATATATATATATATATATATATATATGACCCAAAATATTTATCAAATGCTGTAAAAATACCTTCCATTTTTGATAAATGTTTTCTTACTTTCCCTTCACATCCCTTGCAATGAATTGACACCCTCAATTCCACAACCTGCACAAACCATTTCAAGTTAATTTTTATAATTGAATATCAGTGTTTTATTAAAGAAAATAAAAGTTAAAAGGTATATTACTCTCTACGTATGGTATAGTGACATAAAATACATTGTTTAAAAAACGAAATCGTCGCTGTTTACTTTTCTTCACTACTTTTCTAAAATGATGGTTTTACCCAAAATTAACTTTAGAATAAGTTCTTTGAACTTTCTAATGGAGTAATAATTTCAAGTAATGAGCGATATGTTAAATCCGATCAAATTTCTCTATTTGGTTTTAGTAATAAACAATTCATTTAAGATATCTCAAAAGAAAAATATAAAAATAAATTGTGACAGAGGGAATATGTTTTACTGTCTTAGTAAACGTTACTGATTTGATAATATATCAACATAAGATTCGAACAAACGAATATTGGAGTTTGGGAAGTACGGACAATGTTATTCTGTCACCCATTTGTTTATTTTACAAACTTCAATAAATTAATTACATTTAGCTTCATAAAAAATAAATAGATTCAGAAATCAAAAGGGCTTCTTTGAATATAATTGTCAGTTTTAAAGCAATTTGGTAGTATTTCATTTGAATCTTTTTATGTTTGATAAAAAGCCAAATATTGGCTACCTCTTGCGAATATCTTAATTAAAGCAAAAAGTGAATTCAGAATACAATACAATTTTACAACATAGTTTTAAACTAACTAGTGATAGCCAACTAGTGGTTAGTTAAGATAAAACAAAGCTTTTACCACCATGGTTAGTACTAACAAATTAGCTTATTGCTCTCACTAATGTGGGTAAGCTATTAATTAGTTTGTTGTTAAAATTAAATAAAGCATAATCCTAAAACTATATACGTGATTAGCTTATATTACGGGTGTATATATATTTTTTTAAAAACAGATGTTACTCAATTTCTGTCAACTTGAGTTTTTCGCTTAATTTAAGTGAACAACTCAAGTTAATAAACTGAGAAAGTAGAGTTTATCGCTTTTTCGAATTTTAATAAACCCGCAAACTAATTTATCCAAACACCTTAAAGCAGGGTTAGACTATAGTGACTCATTAACATACCTGGTCACCAGTCCTGGACCTCGAAATGGACCTCGAAGATTTCAAACGGGGAGACTCTACCGCCGTGCCCAATCGTATTGATGACGACCTAGACTTTACCAAAGCTGGAGACTCACTACCCATCGACCTTCTCGAAGACAAAGATTTCTTAATCCTAGGTGAATCATCATAACTATAATCTGGCCATATAGGGTCACTAACAACCAATGCACCCTTGTTACAAACACCATCTACATCCCTCACATCCGCAACAAAAACCGGGTTATTTAAAAGGTACTTAGACGGATTTTTTAACTCAGCACTGCTTTTCCTTCTTGCAATTAGATCATCACCACTTTTTACGATACTTGCAGCCGAGGTACTTTTTCTGGCTTTTTGTAGGTAAGCAGTGTAGGGTTTAGGATCAATATGTTGTTGAGATGTGCATGGGATTGCAGGCACTTTAAATTTAGGTTTGTCGCCAAAATCAAATTGATAATGGTTGTTATAATAGTTATGGTGTTTAGGGTTTATGGGTCTAGGGGTTGAGCCACTGCTACGTCGAACCATGGCATGGTGGTTCATGGTGGTGCATATGGCTGTGGATGCTGGTGATGCACAAAAAAGCTCTGCTGTTTTGATTTTCATTTTTGTTCAATGTGTGAGACTTACTAGAGGATGTTGGTTGATGGTGTTATATATAAAGTGATGGATGAATTTTGGAAAATGATATGTAACAAAAGAATGAGATAAAGGATTATATAAATAGTAATGATAAAAGGACACCTCAGTACATAGACATGATGATATATTTCCATGGTCAAAAAACCAAAGACAAAAGGCAAGGAAATACAAGCAATCATGTCTATTATTAGACTTCTAGTTGTTATTTTTAGGGCTCTTTATCCATTTGGATAAACCGATTCATGTCGACTCGATATTTGATAACAAGTGCAAAATCGGTGTTAGGATTGATAGTGAATAAAGATTTATTGCCCTTCTGCTGTGGCGTGGATAAATCAATATAAGGAGCAAATTTATTAGTTTTACAGATTCAAGTGTTACAAGTGTTATATTAGTATATCTTAAAATATAAAATAATGAAGATAGTATAAGTTTAAGCGTAATATATAATTTTACGTTAAACAAAGTTGAATGACTAAAATTTGTGAAATGAATATTGTTTAATGTGTTTTGAATATGAAATACATTCAAGTAAAACCATATTGTTTTAAGTTCAAAATGTAAAAAATTAGAAAGAGTTTAATCTTTGGAATATAGTATTGAGACTTGTTATAAATTAATCTATTTTACATTACACGTGCGGACGACGTCGTTTTGATCATTAATAAGGTTGTTTTGGTGATGGTTGTGTCGTTTTGTTTAAGTGGTTGTTAGTTGACCCATTAAGCACGTCGTTTTGGTTTGTTTTTCTTTTTGGGCTGTAATTGGATAATTGGTGGCCAAGTTTCGTTACAAATTATGCATCGGTGTTCGAAAGCTTACTTAATACTCTCTCTCTCTCTCTCTCTCTCTCTCTCTCTCTCTCTCTCTCTCTCTCTCCCTCTCTCTCTCCCTATCCCTCTCTCTCCTTCTTTCTCTCTCTCTCTCTCTCTCTCTCTCTCCCTCTCCCTCTCTCAACCTCTCTCTCTCTCCTGCTCCCTCTCTCTCTCCCTCTCTTTCTCTCCTACTCTCTCTCTCTCCCACTCCCTCTCACTCTCCCTCTCTCTCTCTCTGTCCCTCTCTCCCTCTCTCTCTCTCTCCCTCTCTCTCTCTCTCTCTC
>BQNB010085499.1:0-28460 GCA_026074375.1 Tanacetum coccineum | reverse complement strand
GCAACACCCTCTCCACACTTGGATAGGGATTTATATAGTAGATAGAGTGGTCGGCCATGGGCTTACATGGGCTTTCATAGACCGGGCTTGATTCCTAGAGGGCTTTAAGCCCGTAACTTAGACCCAATTAGCTTATAAAATCCTGGAAACATAGACTAAACTAATACAAGGTTCAAGAATATTAATGACCATCACTTTAATGAAAACTAAGTCTAACAATCTCCCCCTAAGGGGTGGTCATTGCACATATGGCTTCACTTCTTGTGACGTCTTGAGTCTCGGAACCTTGTAGACTTGGGAATTCTTTTGAAGTTCCTTTTGCATGCTTGTGATCTTGGATCTTGATCTTTAACTTGATATTCTTTGACAAAATCCTGATATCGTGGTCTTTGGCCTTGATTTGTCTTGACTACTGAGATCTCTGAATCTTTATCCTTGAATCTATATGCCACCTTGCGATCTTGTGTCTCCACCCTCATGCTCAAGGTCTTGAAAGCTTTCTAACAATCTCCCTCAACATTTTTTGACATGATTACTTGTACCACATCACGGTAGGAGTAGTACTTGATCCACTTGTAAGATATGTCTTTGTGATTGTCTGGCAATCTTGTTAAAAATGTTCTTTTGAGGAAGTCCTTGTACATCAGAGATTGGGTAAGACTTTGACACGTGTGCTTGAGCTTTCATCATGTATTTATCGTTGTCGATTGAGCATGAGGTCTTGAATCTTGACTCCGTTAGAAAGAAGTTTTAATGTCGGCACTTATACCTGAAAATTAATGTTAGTGGTAGGCAGCAGGTATAGACGAATATGGCTTTGTCATTCATCTTGAGTTCGGTTACATTAACCTCTGGTTCCGTGAGGACCGTTTTATAGTATAAATACTATAACTGTGATCAAGTAGGTTCAATTTAGAAGAACCTCCTTGACAGGGTTTCCATCTCAAAGTATTAGATCTTCTAACTTGATTGCATTAGATTCACCGTACTTGCTTGTTCTCATTACCGAAACGTCTCAAAGTAGACAGCACGGTAAGAGTGAATCAGATAGTTACTATCTTTCTGATTGAGTCGTCAATTCATATACTAGACTAAAATCGATATCCAGTTGACACAAGCTTGATTCATTTAGAATCTCGCAAGTCACCTACCGTAGAGCTGATTGATGTTGACTCTGGAAGGATTTCCATTCATCACTGTTAATACTAACGAGTATCACTCTGAATGTTCTGGCAAATATCACAAGGATAATGTGTAGGACTCTTTGATACCAAATGTTGTATAATGATGTACGACATTTTGTATATTGGAATTGTGTCCTAGTGAGATTTTTGATAGATCTCGTTGGCTCTAGACTCTATAAGTGCACTTTTGTTATTTGGTGATCGGAGGCTGGAGCGGACTGCCACCTTTTCAATATCAACGATCTCGGAATGAGAAAGCCGATAGAAGCATGTTGATCTCTGTGAGAAATGAAATAAACTTCTTTTGAGAGAAGCCTGAGTAGCTGGGATGGGTTGTGCTTTGCATCACTGGGTCCATGATGACTTGTCTTCAATATCAGAATTATCTTTGTGATTTCCGATAGATTATGCATTGACCCGGTTTCTGCCTTAAGATTGAGTAGAGGGCTTCTTTCTTTTCAACCTTTATCCATACTTTTCTTTTTCATTCTTCAAACCCTTCAATGTTATTCTAACGCGTCCTTATTATTACCATGTTGGGTTTGTTTCGGTGATAACTCATGCCTTAGATAACATTCTTCCCAATCTCACTTTACTCCTTTTTTCGATCATACCTAAGGACTTCTACTCTATCTAAAGGAGTGTCCCTGGGTAGATCCCTCTAGTTCTGGATCATGGAACAAAATTCCTAACCTTAACCGCCTTATAACACCTTAAGAAACAACAGGTGGTCGGTCTTTGGTATTTCCATAGTAGCCATAAAACCATTGAAAAAGGAATCAACGTGTTAGAGAAATAATTTATTACACATTGAGAGTTTTCTATATCACCAAAAGGTTCCCTCTACACATATGCATCATATTATGAAAGAGTTTTGCACATGCGTAGTCGGGAACGCACTTATAATCAAGAGATCTTATCAATTATTAAGCTGTATTGATCACATTTTAATCACTATTCTCCCCCTCAAAAATTGCATATGTGGTGACAATTTTTGACTTATCAAGTGAATTAAAATACAAGTTAATGTACGTTGATCCACTTTTAGACTAACCAAACAATGGGAGAAAGGGAATGCATGCCGAATGAACTAATTATCAAAACTTTATACTCCCCCTCAATAATAGATTAGAGCAAAAACTTGGAGTGGGAGTTTGTTGAGCATACAATGTTGAAAGATTTTGAAATTTCTTTTTTTGAATATATCTTGAAAAATTATGCTCAACATGAAAATATGTGAGATATATCTAATTTACCATCATTTTCCTTAGTACTTCTCTTGAGCATTCAAAACTTTGAATGTTTATTTGACTTAGCTCAAGACCGAGAAGATATGAACTTCTCGTTGTTTAGGATAAATGTACATAAATGAACATTTTCCTTTCTTTGAAGACCGAGTCCTAAGCTAACATTTACTTAGAAGTCGTAGAGAGAAAAAATTGAAGAGACATGTTTTGAAAGCATTTGAAACTCTCGCTCGAACTTCATTTATACACCCGTGTTAATATTAATCAACATTTCTAGGTGCGTAAATGTTATCGATTTATAAGAGACATCTCGGAGAAGTTTATTTTTGGTATTTTGAAATTTTTTGATTTTGTATTTCGCTTTTATAGGTTTTAAATTTTTATATTTTCTTTTTCTTGGTTTTATATTTTTGTATTTTGTTTTTATGATAAATATATACAATGAATTACTGTGATTTTGCAAGACGTTCGAGCTCCTGTGGAGACAAACTGCGCATACCAAGGCGACGAACCAAATAATTAAACCTATCCACTAGAAGGGCTTTGGTAAAGAGGTCGGCCAATTGGTAAACAGTCTTGACAAAATACAGTTCAATCGTACCTTTTTCCACGTGCTCCTTTAGGAAATGGTAGCGGACAGCGATGTGTTTGGTTCTTGAGTGTTGGACCGGGTTGCAGGATATGGCTATGGCTGATTTTGAATCACAATAGATAGAAATCTTGTTGAAGTGAAAGCCATAATCCGTTAACTGTGTCCTCATCCAAGTGACTTGGGCACAACAAGCAGATAGAGACACGTATTCTGCTTCCGCGGTTGACAGCGCCGTACAGTCTTGCTTTCTCGAGGACCAGCCCACCAGCTTTTCGCCTAAGAATTGAGTTCCACCTGAAGTACTCTTGAAGGTGTCTTTACATCCTGCATAATTGGCATCTAAAAATCCAGTTAGTTCAAAACCAGAATCCTTCGTATATCAGAGACCCATATTAACGATTCCCCGGATATAATAGAAGATCTGTTTAACCTCCTTGAGGTGCTTCTCGGTTGGCTTAGCCTGGTACCGAGCACATAAACAAGTAGCATGTACAATGTCCGGTCTGCTTGACGTAAGACACATTAGGGCACCAATCATGCTATGATATTTCGTTGCATCGACTAGAGTCCCATTCTTGTCAAGGTCAAGTTGTCTTTGATCTCCATTAGAGTTCCAACGGGATTACAAGTTTCCATTCCATATTTTTTAAGGATTTCTAACACGTAGTTGTACTAGTTTATGAAGATGCCACGGGGGGATTGGTTAACTTGTAAACCAAGGAAAAACGTCATTTCCCCCATCATCGACATTTCGAAGCGGCTTTTCATAAGGTCAGCAAATAGTTAGGTATACCTAGGGTTTGTAGAACCAAAGATAATATCATCTACATAGACCTGTACCACTAAGATGTCATCGTCGAAGCGTCTTATAAACAGCGTTGAATCAATAGTGCCTTTGAAGAGGTGATTTTGTAGGAGAAACTATGACAATTCATCGTACCATGCCCTTGGTGCTTGCTTTAACCCATAATTTTTTTCTTTTTTTGGATTTGTTAAGCTACTAGAATGCAAATAAGCTAGAAAAATAAGCTAAGCTTAATCACAATAAGCAAATGCAGATGACAAATAAGGCAAGTTTGAATGTGCCAATTAATGCTTAGAAAAGCTTATTCACCTATGACATAGATAGATACAAAAAATAGACAATGGGGCACCTTGAGGGCTTATTTGTAGGCACTTAAAAGGGGGTCCTAAGCTTAAAGCTTACTGGGGTCTGAAAGATTAGCTTATAATTTTCTAAAAGTGCAAAAGATTAAAGATAAGTCATAAAGAAGCCAAGAAAAAGGTGTGCAATTGGCTGTTTTGCACCAGGGAAAACTAAGCCAAACAGCCCTTAAAGACACTTTAGGCTTATAAATAAGCCCTAAGATAGACCCTTAAGTACTTATAAGCTATAAAAAGGAAAAGAGGACAATATAAAGACTTTAAAAATATTATTGATATACTTATTTTGAACAACTAATGAGCTAAAAAAAAATTAACTTGAAAACAGCAGTACTAACTTTTGAGTTAGTACTGCCAAAAGGGCCTTAAGCTGAAAAAGCTTTAATAAGCTAACTTTTTGGGCAAAAATAAGCTTAGGTAAGCTAATCTTTATAACATAAGCAGATATCAATACAAAATAAGCAATTAGTTCAGCTTAAACCCTTAAATGAGCAAATGAGCTTATTAGCTCATTTCTGCCAACCAAACAGCCCTTGGGTGGCTTTTTGGGCTTAAAAAATACAGCTGGACAAATGGGTATCCTAGTCAAAAAAAAGCAAAAACAGATTGAGTATTAAGCTCATAGACCAATAATCAAGACTCAAAAAGCATTTTGAAACTCTGGATAAGCCAGAATAAGCTAATGAAAAAGCTCAAAATTCATTTTTTAACTACTTATGCAGATTTTTGGCTAAGTCTTAAACTACAAATGCAGCCTACTTCTAAACTTCTTACTCTATGCATAAAAACTCTTATACTGAACATGTAAATGAGGAACAAAGACCACTTAAGCTAAATATCAAAATAAGCCTATTCTACAAAGGAAATAACCTCAGATTAACACTTCGCTATTTTAAACTTATTTTTGAGATTTAACTGAATAAAAACTTGAATAAACTACTTATTAGACTATAATTAAGCTAAATGAAATTGATTAAAAGACCCAACCCATGACAATACCCAGTTTGACCCATTTTCACCCTTATCCCAAACACCCCTTAAGAAACTGGATTGATCTTTTTAAGGCTGATTTGGGATATTTAAGCCAAGGGTCTCAAAGACAAAAGCTTGTACATGAATAATAAGCATCCATAAGCATAATGAAAAAGAAAATAAGCACAATTAAGCTAAAAATAAGCAAATGCAGTTAAATAAGCTTAAAATCAAAGAAAAGAGACTTACAAAAGCCTTAGCTCTAAACAAGGCTATCAATGCTCATTAGAGCTTAATCAACAAAGCTCTAGCTTGTGTTTAACAAGCTAGTGAGTCCATAAGCCCATCCATATCCGGCTTATCATCCAAATTATAAGCTGTGGTAATTTTGGGAGGTTTTTCTTGATTTTTGTATTTTCTACTTAACTTTTTAGTTTACTCAATGAAGAAAGCTTATAAATAAGCTATACTAAGAGCTTTTTGAACTCACTTTAACACAATTTAACAACTTAACACTTGGAATTTAAAGATTGAAATTTAACTTAAATACCTCAAATTTTCATTAAACTTTAAAATTAATACAATGCTGAAAGAAAAAGTTTAATAAGCTAAAAATAAGTAAGATGACTTAATGAAAATTACAATTAACTAAGATTAAGCTAAGATGCCCTTTAGGCTTACAAAAGTGTCCTATTTTAGAGATTTCATCTCTTGGTCTTGCAGCTGTGCTTTCTTTGTGAGAGATTTCAAAGGTGTTTTTGTTGTGTGAGACGTTTTCCAAAAGCTAATCTCAGCCATCCAAATCAACTTGTGCCTTCTTTTGAGTCATCTAGCAGCGTAATTTGCTTAATTATGTAAATGGTGAGGATTGCCAGCTTGTTGTGGAAAGAGTTTAGTGGACGGTGAGGGGATTGGTTTGTCCATGGTGTGATAGGGTTGACTGGGTAAAAGAGATGGGAGGAAACCTCGTGAGTTGGTATAGGTTTAGAGCTTTTGGCGGGAATGTTGTTTTAAGGTGGTTAATCGGTAAGGTTTGGGTAAGTTGGCAATTTGGTACCCCGAATGTATATTGTGTTTTGCAAAATTCGTCCCTGTAGTGTTATGAGTTTGGGGGTTTGGCAGGAATGCCCCCTCAACTCATATAAGTGAATGACATAGGAGGTCCTTGTGTTAATACCACTTTAGGGGTTTGACAGATTTAACCCCTAAAGTTGTATTTTACTGAAATTACAAATTCAGTCCTTGTCCTTTTATCTTAGTAATATAACTTTGGGATTTAGCAATTTCAGTCCCTCAAGTTATATTCTTTTCTGATCCAGCTTCTCGGAGTTGACTTGACTTTGTCGGGGTTGACTTTGACTTTGACTGTTTGACTTTTCTGTTGACTTTTTGACTTGGTTGACTTTTTGGCTTTGATTTGGCTTCGTCTTTTCACACATTTCCATTCCGTGCTCAGTTTTGTCGTTTTTGGCTTTGTTTTTCGTCCTTTTGTGTGATATCCGTTTCCTACACAATACAAATGCAAAATAAACATATATTTGGATAGTTTTTGTCTGTTTTTGGTCATTTAGGCTTGTATTCTTAATAAAAAAAAGGTATGTTGTAATTAAGCACATACCTAAATCCCCATACTTAATGTATTGCCGTGTCCTCATGGGGGCGCAATGTTATGAAGTAACAAATTAAAAGAAAATCCAAGAAACACAATTCCCCTGGACTAATCAACCTCGAAAAGTAGCTAAAGTGTTTGTGAAAGGGACTAAAGAATCAATAGCTTCGACAAGTCCCGTTTTCACCATTTTTTTATATGTACACAAACTATCCCTAATATTTTTGGATTTTCTCTTTTTCCTTTCTTAACTACCTGTTTGACTTCCTTTATTTTTTTCAACACTGGGATATAGAATGAGAGCGACCATAGAATAAATCTACGGATGTCCTGACGGATAAATTCATTGTCCCTAGATTTTTTTACTAGTCCCAAATAAGCGTACAAACGAAATCAACGTTAAGTACAAGTATAGATGTAATACTACTTATAACTTGACTTGTCAACTTTTTGCTCCGACTATTATTCAATTAGATTGATTGTGCGTAATTTTTAGATCGAAAGTTTTTTAGAAGTAGTTAGTTTATGTGCATAACGGATATTTCTGAGAAATCTGGGGAAAAGGACTAGATCACCCTCCAACCAATTACATATTCTCGATAGATCCCAGGCCGAGTTCAACTTAGTTTATCAGGTTGAGACCCCACAGGGAATGTTCACAAAATGTAAATAGCGGGGTACGCCACCCTTTTAGGCCGAATTTCTTAGAATTTACCGTTAAATAAAAACAATTACTACTAAAGCACGCAATCATCAAAATTTAATGATCTCTTTGGTGCGATTATTCCATGTTACGTCCTTTTTCTCGGAACGTCCCTGCCCTCATTAGCTAAGTGCCCAGGTGTTTTGACACCCCACGGAGAATTCTTAATTGAAATTAATCTACCGTCGGATACCTAACTTTTGATGTTCTTAAAGCTAATTTATTCTTAGTTCAAAATTTTACTTGAGTTTAGTAAAAGAAAATTAACATAACTTTCATTTATTGCTATTTACTATACTACCGTCTTCTTTACTTGACTACAACATCGGCCACGCCTCTCGACAAGATGTGTGGACTTAGTCTGCGACGGTTTCTTATTGATTAAACAATTACTAATGTACTTTGGCATTTATTATCTTCATCTATGGCCTTGTTTTGAAGACTGCAACATCGGTTGTGAGCCGGCAAGATGCAGTAAACCTTTATCAGCCCACAGTTTATAGTTATTACTTATCATATTTTTTTTCATTTTTTTCATCATTTTTCATTTTTTTTTCTTTTGGCAAACATATTTTCCGTAATAGTAGGAAAATTATTTTTAGAAACTCACGTATAGGCTGAACTAAGATGAATACATTTTCGTTTCCAAAAAGGAGCTTCTTTTTAGAAAATGTCAGTTTAAGTGTATTGCAATATTAAGCACGTTTTATTATTCAGGTTAAGAGCTTCTGGAGAGAAAAGCGACAAGTTACACTTATATGCTTTTAGATTTCAAATAATCCTTTGTTTTGAATCCTACTTATAAAAAAACACTATCATTTTCCGTTCGTCGCAAATTTTAAATCCCTATTAATAAGATCCACGAATGCTTAGCCTAAGTAAAGTTTCATTTATTAAATGGTTAAGGGGACAAAAGCTAGGGCTCATACACGCAGACGACGAGTCAAATTTATTCTCATTATACACATTGAGAATGGTCAAAACTGTGACAAAACACTTATTTTATTTTTGAAAATTTTTAAATTTTTTTCATTTTTTTGGTATTTTTGCAAAAATTTTGGTGGTAAAAACGGGATTACGTGACAACAACGACTGCAGGCAAAAATCAAATCGAAGATCCCCCCATACTAGAACTAAACATCGTCCTCGATGTTTTTTGAAAGAGGTGACACTACGTTAATCTAAGGGGCCGTTTATTCGTGTGCCAAAAGATAAACCGATAGTCGATTATATTTGGAATTGGAGAGTAAAATTTAATTAACATTTTTTTTTTTTTTTTTTCCAAAAATGAAGTGAGGATGTGAAAACTCTTTGGGTTGAAGGGTAAAACCTGCAAGCAAAAGAGTTTCACAATCAGGGAAATCCTGGACTTACAAACACAAAAACATTACAAACCATGGACAAAACATGGGAATGGAAGAGGTTAAGCCTCCTCACACAAAAACACTGTCTTTACTTACTACATATTATAATAATGGATAAGCATGGGCTACCTCCCACGAAGCGCTGTTTAAGGTCGCTATGCTTGAACCGTCCCGAATTTATTGGTCATGGGGGAACGTCTGGAGATCAGGACTTACCAATTGTGGTACGTATCCCCAAAGTAGTCTTTAAACGATGGGTCCCATTCACTTTGAGATTTTGGCCCGGAGGTTTTGCGGATAAACTCGACAGTGCTCCATATGGGAAAAAATTGGGTTACCAGTGAATGGTCCACTCCAGCGGGTCTTAAGCTTGCCCGAGAAAATCTTTAATCTAGAGTTAAAGAGGAAGACTCGATCACCGACGTTGGAAAACGTGGTTTTTGATCTTGGAGTCATGGATTCTCTTGTTTTCCTCTTTATAGATCAAAGAGTTTTCATAGGGCATGATCACGAAGTTCATTTAGCTCATTGAGTTGAACCTTCCGGTGATCGCCCGCGGTCATTAGGTCAAAGTTTGCATGTTTTAGAGCCCAATAGGCTTTGTGCTCCAACTCAACCGGCAGATGACATGCCTTTCCATATACGAGCTTGTACGGAGTGCACCCGATGGGTGTTTTGTAAGTTGTACGGAAAGCTCATAGTGCGTCATCTAATTTATCCGACCAAGAGGCACGATTTTCGCCCACGGTCCTTTCAAGAATTCTTTTTAAGCCACGATTCGATACCTCAACTGCCCACTTGTTTGTGGGTGATATGCGGTGGAGAGACGATGAGTGACTCTGTATTTAAGCATGACCTTTACAAACTGGTCATTGCAAAAATGGGTTCCGCGATCACTTATGATTGCACGAGGGGCACCATATCAGAGAAACAAGGATTTAAGAAATTTGCAACAACTCGGGCATCCATTGGTGGGGAGCGCTTTTGATTCAACCCATTTCGATAAGTAATCGACGGCTCGAGTATATATTTGTTCCCTCTTGAAGACGGGAACGGCCCCATTAATTCAATACCCAAAACGTTAATGATTTTCACATACTTGGATGGATTTTGAGGCATCTCATCACGTTGTGAAATTTTTCCTTGACGCTGGCACGAGTCGCAGTTTTTAACAACTCGTGGGCATCTTTGTAAATTGTAGGCCAGAAGAAACCGACATCAAAGACCTTTTTGGCGGTGAGATTTGCACCATGATGTCCCCCCGTGGGTCCATTTCGGTAAGCTTAGTGGATGTCAAGAGCTCCTTGCGTGCACAAAAAAACACCGCCAGACACTTGATCCGCACATAATCTTAAACAAGAAGGGGTCCTCCCAAAAGTAGTGTTTGACGTCTTTGAAAAACTTCTTTCTGCTGGGACGACATTCCTTTGATCAACCTCAATTCCCCGAATGGTAGTTTGAAAATCGGCAAAACACAGGCATTATCTCCACGAAAGTAAACCATCCCAGTGTCTCAGAGGAAAGTTTCTGTAATTTACTTTTTCTCGAGCTCACTTTGATAGGGATTTTCAAGTCTAGAAAGGTGGTCGGCGGCGAGATTTTCTGCTCCTTTTTTATCACGAATAACGACATCAAATTCTTGGAGCAGCAAAATCCACCAGAGCAATCTTGGCTTAGCATCCTGCTTAGCAAGCAGATACTTGAGAGCCGAATGGTCCGTATACACTATGCTTTTAGACAAGACAAGATATGGCCGGAATTTCTCGAAAGCATACACTACGGCAAGTAATTCTTTTTCCGTTGTAGTGTAATGTGCTTTTTTCTTTATGCCCTCGGTCATGTTTTTGTTGCATAGTGTATTGGCTGATGTGCTTGGTCTTACGTTGCCCTTAGGACTGCCCCAACAGCATAAATCGCTTGCATCAAAAATGATTCAAAGGGGCAAGTCCCTTTCGGGAGCATAAATCTGAATTGGGAGCCTGGGTTAACTTCATCTTAAGGGTTTCAAATGCTTCGATGCATTCCTTCGAGAAGATAAACGGAGTTTCTTTTTCAAGGAGGTGGGTCATAGGCCGGGCGATTTTGGAAAAAATTCCTAAATAAATGTCGGTGATCCGGGCGTGACCGAGAAAATGCGGAATACACTTCAACTGGTAGTGGGATGATGCAATTTTGAATGACATCATATCTTTTGCCTTATCAACCGCAATCCCGGACTTAGGAATCTTATGGCCAAGGACTATGCTTCCTGACCATAAAGTGGACTTTTCCCCAATTTAGCCACATAGATGGTATCTTACACCTATTGGGCATTTTGTCTAAATTGGAAAGGCAGAGGAGAAAGAATCACCGAAAACCGAGAAGTTCATCATGAAGACTTCCATCGGTTTTTTCTATCATATCGTGAAGATTGCAAAAACCATACAACCTTAGGAAGTACCCCGGTGCATAAACTATAACCCAAAAGGCATGCGACGATAGGCAAATGTCCCGTAAGGGCAGGTGAAGGTAGTCTTTTCTTGATCAAGTGGGTCAATCGGGATCTGAAAGTAGCCGGAGAATCCGTCCAAAAAGCAATAGTACTCATTTCGGTTATCCTTTCAAGCATTGATCCATAAAGGCAACGGAAAATGGTCTTTACGAGTTGCATCATTGAGTTTTCGGTAGTCGATGCAAACTCGCCATCCCATAACCAACCTAGTGGATATTAATTCATTTTCTTCATTTTTTACCACGGTTATGCCTCCCTTCTTAGGGACACAATGAACCGGGCTTACCCAGGGACTGTCAGAGATAGGGTAAATTAACCCGGCATCAAGAAGTTTGATAACTTCTTGCTTAATAACCTCATGGATTTTGGGGTTAACCCTTCTCTGATGCTTGATAAGGGTTTTGGCATTTTTCCTCCATCAATATCTTCTTGGGTCCTACCTTTACCACTACCATCCCATACCTGACCAACTGCAAAAAAAAGTGGTCTATACCCTTAATGGTAGGAAAATTCTTCCAATAGTATGGCATGTTTATGTTGACTATAAGAACCTTGATCCAGGGCGGTTTTATCCTCATCTTTCAAGTTTTTAGGATTATGACGGGTAATTTGTCATCACCCTCCAAAAACGCATACTCAAGATGGGATGGTAAGTCTTTGAGTTCAAGGTCGGGAGGATCTTCACATGAAGATTTAATCTTTTCAGGCACATTAATTACACTAACTAGGTGGACAGAGGGAGATTTGGGCAATATTGATACACACATTACAATTCCTCAAGGTAAAAACGTTTCTCCTCAGTATATTAGATTGCCGTCAACACCTGGTGGTATTGATCATCATGTTCAAGAAATCATCGATTCTCTTTCCTTAGCAAATTCACTTCCTCGAAGGGAGTGAATGTTGGAGGCGACGAATCGTTCATAAGGTACGAAGTAGAATGGATTGCCACTTTCAGAAATTTCAAGTTCTTCTTGACATATTCTTCACAAAGCACTGTCTATACATCGACTCGGCTAACCGATTCAATGATATTGTAGGTGAAAGGTCTTGTATCACCATCTTGATGGGTCACGGATTGGTCATCATGTCTAAGGTCATTTGTTCAACGTTGAACGTCGATCAATGGCACGTGACGTCCTCAAGAAGGTCTTCCTAAGATTAGGGGAACGAGTATCGGCAACGTAATCAACGACCACCCAAAATCGGCAAGAAAGAAGTAACGTTCCAACTATTCACGAAAACATACTCCCGGCGATGCCGGTTGGAGTTGATATCGTTCCCGGTCGGCAAGTTCAAGTATCATTCGGGTTTTTGGGCAAGTGGGTGTCTTAGTTCTTTCCCACAAATGGAGAGAGGCATTAGGTTGTTGCTTTGCACGAGATCGGCCAAGCTAAAGCTTTATTCATCTCCGGAAAGTCACACGGTATAAGAAATCTACCGGGGTCTCCAAGTTTTTAGGGAAACTTTTTTAGGATAACCGCCGAGCAATTCTCGTTTACCGGTGTCTTTGTCAACTCAATTATCTTATCTTTATCATTAAGGAGTTTTCTAAACATTGGTACAAATTTGGGCACGTGTATAAGAGCGTCTGCGAAACTTAGCTCGAAATGGAGATTCCGAAAAATCTCCATAAATTTTGAAGCTAGAAGATCATCTTTTTCACAGGTGCTTTTATTTGTTGGCCCTTGAAGGATTAGGACAATGTTGGTTTTTAGTCTTTGAAGCACAACGGATCACCATTTGGTCATTGTTTGTACCACTCGGAGGTTGGATGTTTTCGGTGCTTGGTTGCACCGTATCCTTTGTCACCTCGGGTTCATTTTCCATCTCTTTAGGAAGAGAAGAAATTTGAGGTCCATTATAGGAAACACCGCTTCGGGTAGTGATGCTTTCACAGCACCTTTCTTTTTTTTTTTTTATATTTTTTCTTTTTTTTTTCTTTTTTTTTATTTTATTTATTTTTTTTTTTTTTTTTTTTTTTTTTTTTTTTTTTTTATCTTTTTTTTTTTTTTTTTTTTTTTTTTTTTTTTTTTTTTTTTTTTTTTTTTTTTTTTTTCTTTTTTTTTTCATTTTTTTTTTTATTTTTTTTTTCTTTTCTTTATTTTTTTTTTTTTTTTTTTTTTTTTTTTTTTTTATTTTTTTTTTTTTTTTTTTTTTTTTTTTTTTTTTTTTTTCTTTTTTTTTTTTTTTTTTTTTTCTAAATTTTTCTTTTTTTTTAATTTTTTTTTTTATTTTTTTTCTTTTTTGTTTTTTTTTTTCTTTTTTTTTTTTTTTTTTTTTTTTTTTTTTTTTTTTTTTTTTTATTTTTTTTTAGTTTCTTTTTTTTTTTTTTTTTTTCTTTTTTTTTTTCTTTTTTTTTTTTTGGGTTAGCAATGGTTGTTGATTGAAGAGAAACCCGAGCTGAAGTTAAGAAGCGGTTTTATATTCATGAATTTGGTAATCAGGTCAGTTATATTTGCATTTGATTTTGCATATTTGCATACGCGTATTAGTTTGTCGTAGTTAATCAAAATAGACTTAGACACACCTGGTGCTGGAGGAACTGGCGCCGGGAGTTGGTAAGGTGGAGCTTGAAAAGTCAGGGGTTGATTAATCTGGGGTTGGTAAACTTGTCCTTGAATGAAATTATTCCGATTTTGGTTAAAATGTTCCCACAATTTTGGTTGAAATTGATCCCCCCCGATTTTGGTTTGTTTTGATGGTTTTGCATAGGAGGAAAACCGGGGTCAAAATTTGGTTTGCACACATCTGAGTGTCGGTAACTGGCATTCCCTTGGTTGTAGTCAAATGCGGCGGCTTGTGTTGTACTCTTGAATAATTGTACACGATAAACGTTGCCATCGGTGGTCTGGACAATTTTGGTTAGAATGAACCACCCCCGCAAAGTTACACATTCTTGCTCGGACCTCTTTACGGGAAGGAGATGGGTTTGGTTTTTCTTATCGGAGAATTAATGCTCTAACCATATCTTTCAGCCTCAGCAAAACATCGGTGAAACTGCTGGGGTAGGAGCGCTCGTACTATCTTGGAAACAATGGCCTTGCTTAGTGATTGACGACTTTGGACTTGCTCTCGATGATTTTTTTAGGATTCTCGAGGCATTTTTATCCAGAAAGTTACCAACCCCGCAGCGGAGTTCAATGAATCTTGATTCATTCGAAATTTAGGGCATTATAGATGGTATCGATTTGATGCATTCTAACAAACCATGATGCCGGGCCATCCCCTAAGAGATCATTGGAATGGTCCCATGCCTCGTAAACGGTATTCATCAAATTTTCTGTTGAAATCTTGTGATTTCATTTGTAGATATGTTGTTTTAGAGGGAGGGAAGAATTTGATTAATGAATTTGAAACTAGATCATACCATGATAAGAATCGATCGGGGGGTTCTTTTTGAAGCCAATTTGGGCGGCCCCCTCGGAGGGAAAATGGGATAAAGCATAAGCTTACCGACGTACTCGGGGACGTTCGGGAATTCATCGTAGAAGTGATCTTGTTGTAAAATATAGGATGTGAGCATGTGGGTTCTTCTTAATCATGTCCAAAAAATTGCTTGTTTTCGGAAAAGATGAAGTAGGACCATGCTTGATCTCAAAGTTGTTCGATAGGGATTTCGGGAACTACGATCGCTTCTCGGTAACCCTCAGTGGGTGCTTCGAGTAATTGCGCCATAAGTACGATTATCGGCCTCGTATTTATGGGAGATTGAACGTTTCTTGATTGTTATTTGGTTTCCTTAAGATTGGGTGATTTCAACAGAAGTTTGTCGGACTTGTTGTGTCGACGTTTACGGGCTTGAGAACGAGTGCGCATGCACAAAATAGAAATATAAAAAGAAAATTTACACTAATTTTTTTTTGGTTTTTTCAATGATTTATTCACAATGTATTTTAACGGACAATGAGGTAGGACAACTTCAACCAAATAATCTACTTACTTCACGGTAGCTCTCAAAAAGATTAAACCAAGGTGAGCGGAGGTGTAGAATAGAGTGAAGCTTATTTCTCTTTTCGGGTCGTTAGTTCCTTGGAACTACCTCCTTATACCCACTTTTTAGTTTGTTAATCAAATCGAGGTGAGCCGTACGTCGTAAGAGTCACAAAATGGCAAGTTTTTAAATCTTTTGTTCGATTTGGGAACCAACAAGTTCACCGGAATTTATTAATACGTTAATCTTAGGTGATAAGTATTATATAATTGATGATTTTTATTTCTTGATAAAGACCAATGTTTATCATTTTGGGTTTGTATTGTTTTTATAAATATTTTACTAAAAAGAAATGAAAATTATTTTTGTTTTTTATAAAAATAAAAAGAGATATTTACAAATTCAACACATTTTGTCATACGTAACGAAATTCATTTCACAGCCTCCCGGCACACGGCGCTAATATATTGATTCGTTCAATAATATATAATTTTTATATAATATAAGCAAACACTCAACCAATTACCTTTAACCAAGGATTGGTCAAGAGTTCCCTAATTAAAATATATATGTAACCGGAAGTATGATTCCCGGGTCGTTATGTCCCAACGAGGTGTGCAATTTGAAAATCGAATGACGGATTTAGTGATTGTTGTTTGACATTGGACAAGGTTTGTTTGGTTTTCTATATCTACCAGTTTAAATATGCCAAAAACGATTAAAATAGAACCTTAAAAACGAAAGCTATATAAACTTAAACCTAACGGTGCACAAAAACGAGGGTCAAAACTAAATTTTGCAATTTTAACTCTAGATTAATTTCTTAACTAAAAATAGATTCTACTTTGACTAAAACAAAGTTTAAAAAAACTAGATCGAAAACGGAGTTAGTTAAGACCAAAAAAACGGGGTTTGAATCCCGTTCTTTAGAAAATGAATTTTTGAGAAAATGACCCTATGAAAAATTTAACAATTTTCCTAGAAACTATAAGAAAAAAGAAAATTTTTTTAAAAATAAAAGTTTAATATTTTTTTCTGCTTTTATTTTTTTTTTTATGTTTTTTTAAAGTTTTTTAAGCAAATAAATGTTATATAACTAATACTGACGTTTATAAAAAATTCTAGAAAAATTACACATAATAGCTAAAAGGTTAAGTGTTCTTGATAAAATATAAAAAGTTACTCAGCTTAATCATCTAAGCTGTGAATTAGCTCAACAGCTTATTACACCAAATGGGGCCAACAAGCCCTTATATAATAAATCCAACAACACTACCGGATGAGCTATTGTGCACAGCGGTAGTGGGTGTGGGTTTTAGATGGGTATGTGGCTTTGTTGAGGTCGGGGTTCAGAGCCCTAGCTCCCCCACCCCTGACTTCCAAGCTTCCCCTTTTATTTTATTTTTCAATTTTGTTTTTTTTACAAACTTAAAAACGGACTTATAAATAAGCAATTTTCTTAACCTACAAGTTTTTCCAAATGCTTATGGAATAGCAGAAACAAGCACTTAAAACAGACGATGGCTTATGAAGCTAAATGGCTTATTTTTTTCTTTTTTTGGTTATGTTAAGATACTTGAGTGAAATAAGCTCGATACTAAGCTAGCTAATCACAATAAGCAAATGCAGATGACAAATAAGCAAGTTTGAATGAGCAATAAGCTTAGAAAAGCTTATTCACCTACTGACATAGAACTAGATACAAAACAGACAAAGGGGCACCTTGAGGCTTATTTTTAAGCACTCAAAAGGGGGTGTCTAGCTTAAAAGCTTGCAGAGGGTTATTAAAGTTTAGTTATGATTATTCCTAAAAGTGCAAAAAGATTAAAGATTTAGTCATAAATAAGCCAAGAAAAAGGTGTGCCAATTGGCTGTTTTGCACCAGGGAAAACTAAGCCAAACAGCCCTTAAAGACACTTTAGGCTTATAAATAAGCCCTAAGACAGACCCTTAAGCACTTATAAGCTATAAAAAGGAAAAGAGGACATAAAAGACTTTAAGAAAAAAGTAATTTAAACTTATTTTGAACAACTAATGAGCTAAAAAATAGACTTAAAAACAACAGTACTAACTTTTGAGTTAGTACTGCCAAAAGGGCTTTAAGCTGAAAAAGCTTTAATAAGCTAACTTTTTGGACAAAAATAAGCTCAGGTAATCTAATCTATCCTAATAAGCAGATATCAATGCAAAATAAGCAATTAGTTCAGCTTAAACCCTTAAATGAGCAAATGAGCTTATTAGCTCATTTCTGCCAACCAAAGAGCCCTTGGGTGGCTTTTTGGGATAAAAATAGCTGGCAAATGTATCTAGACAAAAAAAAGCAAAAACAGATGAGTATTAGCTTATAGACTAATTAATCAAGCTCAAGATGCATTTGAAACTTGGATAAGCCATAATAAGCTAATGAAAGCTCAAATTCATATTTTTAACTACTTATTGCCAGATTTTTGGTATGTCTTAATACAATGCAGCTTATTCTAACTCTTACTCTGTGCATAAAAACTCTTACAATGAGCATGTAAATGAGGACAAAAGACCACTTAAGCTAAATATCAAAAATAAGCTATTCTACAAAAAGAAATAACCTCAGATTCACAACATGGCTATTTTAAACTTATTTTTTGAGATTTAATGAATAAAAACTTGATTAAACTACTTATTAGACTATAATTAAGCTAAATGAAATTGACTAAATGACCCAACTCATGACAATACCCAGTTTGACCCATTTTCACCCTTATCCCAAACACCCCTTAAGAAACTGGATTGGTCTTTTTAAGGCTGATTTGCGATATTTAAGCCAAGGGTCTCAAAGACAAAAGCTTGTACATGAATAATAAGCATCCATCAGCATAATGAAAAAGAAAATAAGCACAATTAAGCTGAAAATATAGCAAATTGCAGTTAAATAAGCGTAAATCAAAGAAAAGAGACTTTCAAAAGCCTTAGCTCTAAAACAAGGCTATCAATGTATTAGAGGCTTAATCAACAACAAAGCTCTAGCTTGTGTTTAACAAGCTAGTGAGTCCATAAGCCCATCCATATCCGGCTTATCATCCAAATTATAAGCTGTGGTAATTTTGGGAGGTTTTTCTTGATTTTTGTATTTTCTACTTAACTTTTTAGTTTACTCAATGAAGAAAGCTTATAAATAAGCTATACTAAGAGCTTTTTGAACTCACTTTAACACAATTTAACAACTTAACACTTGGAATTTAAAGATTGAAATTTAACTTAAATACCTCAAATTTTCATTAAACTTTAAAATTAATACAATGCTGAAAGAAAAAGTTTAATAAGCTGAAAATAAGTAAAAATGACTTAATGAAAATTACAATTAACTAAGATTAAGCTAAGATGCCCTTTAGGCTTACAAAAGTGTCCTATTTATAGCCGAATTCTTCATCTTGGTCTTGCAGCTGTGCTTTCTTTGTGAGAGACTTCAAAGGTGTTTTTGTTGTGTGAGAGTTTTCCAAAAGCTAATCTCAGCCATCCAAATCAACTTGTGCTTCTTTTGAGTCATCTAAGCCATCGAAATTTGCTTAATTATTGAAAATGGTGAGGATTGCCAGCATGTCATGGTGGAAAGAGGTTTAGTGGAGGTGAGGGGAGTGGTTTGTCCATGGTGTTGATGGGGTTGCAGGGTAAAAGAGATGGGAGGAAACCCGTGAGTGGTAATGGGGTTTAGAGCTTTTGGCGGGAAATGTTGTTTTAAGGTTAACAGGGTAAGGTTTGGGTAAGTTGGCAAATTTGGTCCCCCGAAGTATATTGTGTTTTTGCAAAATTCGTCCCTGTGGTGTTATGAGTTTGGGGGTTTGGCAGGAATGCCCCCTCAACTCATATAAGTGAATGACATAGGAGGTCCTTGTGTTAATACCACTTTAGGGGTTTGACAGATTTAACCCCTAAAGTTGTATTTTACTGAAATTACAAATTCAGTCCTTGTCCTTTTATCTTAGTAATATAACTTTGGGATTTAGCAATTTCAGTCCCTCAAGTTATATTCTTTTCTGATCCAGCTTCTCGGAGTTGACTTGACTTTGTCGGGGTTGACTTTGACTGTTTGACTTTTTTGTTGACTTTTTGACTTGGTTGACTTTTTGGCTTTGATTTGGCTTCATCTTTTCACACATTTCCATTCCGTGCTCAGTTTTGTCGTTTTTGGCTTTGTTTTCGTCGTTTGTGTGATATCCTTTTTCCTGCACAATACAAATAGCAAAAACAAACATATATTTGGGCAGTTTTTGTCTGTTTTTGGTCATTTTGGCTTTGTTTTTAATGGAAAGGGTATGTGTAATTAAGCACATACACATATCCAAGGCAAAACTAAAATAGTTAACATATCCGCTGGGAGGTCTTGGTGAAAGAGGTCGCCAATTGGTAATCAGGTCTTGACAAAATACAGTTCAATTGTACCCTTTTCCACGTGTTCCTTTATGAAATGGTAGCGGACAGCGATGTGTTTTGTTCTTGAGTGTTGGACCGGGTTGCAGGATATGGCTATGGCTGATTTCGAATCACAGTAGATTGGAATCTTGTTGAAGTGAAAGCCATAGTCCGTTAACTGTGTCCGCATCCAAAGGACTTGGGCACAGCAAACGGATAGAGACACATATTCTGCTTCCGCGGTAGACAGCGCAGTACAATCTTGTTTCTTTGAGGACCAGCTAACCAACTTTTCGCCTAAGAATTGAGCTCCACCGGAAGTACTCTTGAAGGTGTCTTTACATCCCGCATAGTCAGCATCTGAAAATCCGGTTAGTTCAATACCAGAATCCTTCGTATACCAAAGACCCGTATTAATGGTTCCCCGGAGATAACGAAAGATCCTTTTAACCTCCTTGAGGTACTTCTCGGTTGGCTTAGCCTGGTACCGAGCACATAAACAAGTAACATGTACAATGTCCGGTCTACTAGACGTAAGATATATTAGGGCACCAATCATGCTATGATATTTTGTTGCATCGACTGGAGACCCATTTTGATCAAGGTCAAGCTTGTCTTTGATCTCCATTGGAGTACCAACGGGATCACAAGTTTCCATTCCATATTTTTTAAGTATTTCTTGTTGCATAGTAGAAGGTATATCTGAGCGACGTGTAGGTGTTCGTAAAGATGCGCACGGTCTTTTGGGAATTATCTCTTGGTTCTATACACGCTAGTGGTAGCCCAAACTACTGTTCTGACCCTCATGATAGCAAGCCGCCTTCGAAATGGCGCGATGATGGGGGAAATGGTTTTTCCCCTTGGTTGTCAATGGGGGTTTAAATCTCTTATTCCCCTGATGGCATCTTTATTAGCTAGAAACCAATTCATTGACGTGTGATAAGATACTCATATAACAATATTGGAATTGAGCTTTGGTATCCGTTTGATGGTACTCCAATGGAGATCGCAAATGACTAGCTTGACCTGGATCAAATTGGGTCTCACATGTCGATGTGTAACAATAATATCCGTCTAGCATGATGTGGTGTGCTAATAATGTATGCTTGCGGCTGAATAGATCGGACGTTTGTAATGCCTACTATGTTTTGTGACGAGTACCAGGCTATGCACATTACGTGAAGCAAGAAGCACATCAAACGGGGTTACAAGATCTTCGTTATACTCGGGAACCCAGTTAATTCGGGTCTTTGGTCCATTCGAGGTTTCTGGTATTGAAACTAACACGGATTTTTAGATGCGGATACTATGACGGGATGTAAATGACACACTTCAAGAGTACTTCCTGGTGGAGCTCAATTCTTAGGCAAAAGTTGATAGCTGGTACTCATTAAGATACTAGCTGTATGCAGCTGTCTACCGCGGGGAAGCCCATGATATGTGTCTTCTGATCGTTTGCTTGTTGCCCAAGTCTGATTGGATCGGCCACAGGTAACGGACTAATGGCTTTCACTTCAAACATAGATTCCAAATTCTATTGTGATTCGTGAAATCAGCCATAGCCATATACTGCCAACCCGGGTCTTCAACAACTTCTAAGATCTTGACATATCTATCGGCTCGTCCGCTACATTTCATAAAGGAACACTGTGGAATATGGGTACAATTCGAACTGTATTTTGTCAAAGTACGATTACCCAACTGGCGACTCTTCATCCTAAGCTCTTCCAGTAGACGATTCAACTATTTGGTTCGTTCGCTCTTGGTCATGCGCAGCTTATCACCTAAAGAACTTGAAACGTCTTGCAATAATTCAGTATGTTTGTATAATATTTTTACCAGAAAAAACAAATTATAAAAATATAACCCTAGAAAAACAATTCAAAATCAAAAAATTTCAAAAATACAAATAGATGTCTTATTCGTATACTGTTCTCGACACCTCGATAACATTTGCTGTCCAATCCGTTAGACTATGTTGTTTATATTACACACAGGTGAAGTAATGAAGTTCTGAGCCGAGAGTTTCAAAGCTTTCAAAACATGTCCTTTCAATTTTTTTTCTCTACGGACTTCTAAGTTAATATCAGCTTAGGACCGCGGTCTTCCAAAGAAAGGAAAATGTTCATTTATGTTCATTCTATCCTAAACAACGGGAAGCTCATATCTTCTCCTCGGTCTTGGCAAAGTCATATAAACATTCATAGTTTTTGATTGCTCAAGGAGAAGGTTTAGGACTAATGATGGTAAATAAGCTATATCTACATATTTTCTGTTGAGCACAAATTTCAAGATATTCTCCAAAAAGAATATTTCAAATTCTTTCAAAATTGTCTGTGTCGCAAATCTCCCATCTCAAGTTTTCAATCTATTCTATAATTAAGGGGGAGTATAATAATATGATTCATTCTACATGCGTTCCTGTTCTCCCTATACTTAGTTAGGCTCATGTGAATTTCGAACATTAACTTGTTTTTAATTCACTAATTGTCAAAATTTGTAAACACATATGCAATTTTTGAGGGGGAGAATAGTGATCAAAATGTGATCAATACGGATTAATAATGGATACGATCTTCAATCTATAAGTGCGTTCCCAAACCTCGCATGTGCAAAAATCTTTCATAATACGGTGCATATGTGTAGGGGGAGCTTTTTGGTAACTCTGGAAACACTCAATGTGTCTTAAATGATTTCTCAAACACGTTGATTGATTTTTATCAAATGGTTTTATGGATCTTCATGGTAATACCTCAAAGACAGACCAACTATTATTTTTCAAGGAACTATAAGGCGGTTAAGGTTAGGTATATTCGTTCTATGATCCAGCCAAAATCGAAGGGATCTACCCAGGAACACTACATTAGATAGAGTAAAAGTCCTATGTATGATTGAAAAAAGGTGTAAAGTGAGAATAAGGGAATAGTGCCGATTGAGATGGAGCTAGTGCTGGAACAAACCCAACAAGGTACTAGTCATGAAGTCTCGGTAAGCACTGAAGGGGTTGAAGAATGAAAAATAATTATAAGGATAAAGGGTGAAAAGAAAGAAGCCCTCCATACAACCCTAGGCAGAAACCGGGTCAATACATAATCTATCGGTAATCACAAAGATGATTCTGATATAGAAGACTGTCATCATGGACCCAGTGATGCAATGCATAACCCTCCCTAGCCACTCATAATCTCTCAAAAGATTTCTGTTTCATTTCTCATAGAGATCAACACATTTCTATAGGCTTTCTCATTCCGAGATCTTTGATATTGAAAATGTGGCAGTCCGCTCTAGCCTCCGATAACCAAATAACAAATGTGCACTTATAGAGTCTAGAGCCAACGAGATCCATTAAAAATCTCACTAGGATACAATTTCCAATATACAAAATGTCGTACATCATTATACAACATTTGGTATCAATAAGTCCTACGCATTATCCTTGTGATAATTGCTAGAACATCAGAGTGATACTCTTTAGTATTCACAGTGACGATGGAAATCCTTCCAGAGTCAACATCAAACAGCTCTCTGTAGAGACTTGCGAGAATTCTAAATGGAACAGATTGTGTTCATCTGTATATCGATTTTGGTCCAGTATATGAATTGATGACTCAATCAGAAAGATAGTAACTATCTGATTCACTCTTACCGTGCTGTCTGCTTTGAGATGTTCCGGTAATGAGAACAAGCATTTACGGTGAATCTAATGCAATCGCGTTAGAGGATCTAATACTTTGAGCTGGAAACCCTTTTAAGGAGGTTTCATTTAAATAGAAACCTACCTGATCACAGTGACAGTATTTAATACTGTAAAAACGGTCTCTCACGGAACCAGAGGTTAATGTAACTGAACTCAAGACGAACTACGAAATCCATATTCGTCAATAAACTGTTGTTATATCTCATAACATCAAATTTCAGGTATAAGTGACGGCGTTACAACCTCATTCCAGCGGAGTCAAGATTCAAGACCTCATGCTCAATCGACAAAGATAAATACATGATGAAAGCTCAAGCACATGTGTCAAAGTCTTCCGCAATCTCTGATGTACAAGCACTTCCTCAAAAGAACATTTTTGACAAGATTGCTAGACACTAACAAAGATGTATTTTACAAGTGGATCAAGTACTACTCCTACCATGATGTGGTACAAGTAATCATGTTAAAGGAAATGTTGAGGGAGATTGTTAGCAAGCTTTCAAGACTTTGAGCATGAGGGTGGAGACACAAGATCGCAAGGCGGCATAAAGATTCAAGGATAAAGATTCAGAGATCTCAGTAGTCAAGACAAATCAAGGCCAAAGACCACGATATCAGTATTTTGTCAAAGAATATCAAGTCAAAGATCAAGATCCAAGATCACATGCATGAAAAAGGAACTTCAAAAGAATTCCCAAGAACACAAGGCTCCAAGACTCAAGACGTCACAAGAAGGATCCACAATTGAATGACCACCCCTTAGGGGGAGATTGTTAGCCGTGTTTTTAGTAAAGTGATGGTCATTATTATTCCCGAGCCTTGTATAAGTAAATCATAGTTTACAGGAATTTATTTAAGCTAATTGGGCCTAGTTGTCGGGCTTAAGCCCATTCCATTTAGGTCCGGCCCAAAGACAAAGCCCACAAGGCTTGTCCACCCTTGTAACTATATAAAGCCCTCTCCAAGTGTGGAGAGGGTGTTGCTTCTCATTTTTCTTTCAATGTGCTAGTAACCATTTTCTTTGTTTTATTTCTCTCTCTAGTTCTTTCTCTATCTAAAATATTTTTCTTATTTTGTGTTCATGGTGATGAAATGATACTTCTAACATCTACTACACCTGAACTATGTGACCAATTTTCAAAAATAATGTGTTTAAAGTTTAAGATGTCGATGATGGGCTGAATATTATTTTTCTAGGACTACAGATTTCACAAAGTCCAGAGGAATTTTTTTAAACCAGTCTAAATATGCTCTAGAATCTTTGAAGAAATATGGTATGGAATCTAGTGACCCCGTGGATACTCCCATAGTGGAGAAATCCAAACTGGAAGAAGATACACAAGGGAAAGTCGTAGATCCTACACACTATCGTGGAATGATTGGCAACCTTATGTATCTTACAGCCAGTAGACCAGACCTAACATTTACTGTATGCATGTGTGCCTGATATCAGGCAAAGCCTACCGAAAATCACCTCCATGCTGTAAAAAGGATCTTTAAATACCTACGAGGAACCGTAAATCAGGGACTCTAGTATCTAAAGGATTCTTCTATTGCTCTTACAGCTTATGCAGACGCTGATCACGCGGGTTGCCAAGATACTAGATGAAGTACTTCTGGATGTATGTAATTATTGGGAGACAGACTTGTTAGCTGGTCATCAAAAAGGTAGAAAAGCGTTGCGATATCCAGTACGAAAGCTGAATATATTGCCATGTCTGGCTGTTATGCTCAAATCCTTTAGATGAGATCACAGCTTACCGACTATCGCCTTGGATTCAACAAAATTCCAATGTACTGTGATAACAAAAGTGCTATTGCCATATGCTGCAACAATGTTTAACATTCTCGATCGAAGCATATTGACATCAGATTCCACTTCATCAAAGAGCAAGTGAGTATAGAGTGTTAGAGCTTTACTTTGTCAACACGGTGTATTAACTAGCGGACATCTTTACTAAAGCCCTATGCAGAGAAAGAATTGAATTTCTTATCAACAAGCTGGGAATAGCAATGTTTTTACGCCTGAGACACTAAAACAGTTGATAGATGAAGCTGAAGAATAGTGGTGGAAATTATTCAAATATTATATATTTAATTATATATCTAGATATACTATATATATTATTTATATATATATATATATATTTATATTACACACCATAAGAAAACCAAATAGAATTTTTCATTTTAGAAAATGTTTTATAAAAACCAAATACAAAATATAAATTATTAAAACCAAAGAAAAAATTAAAAAATTGAGAAAAATATAAAAGAGGTAATAATGGCATGTTTTCTGATAATCATAACATTTACGGTCTTAAAAATTGTCTCAATTTAATAACGATACGAGGGCTGAAATGTAGTTCGAGCAGAAAGTCCAAAATGTTCTCAAAACATGCCAACAAGGGCGTTGCTATTATTTACAGATTTAGCAACCACCGATCATCATCTCTAAAGGCCAAGTATTCTGTCAAAAGGGAAATGTGACCGCTCTCCATCTGGAGAATTTTTCTCTCGGGCATGGTCTTACTTTCTGACAATGCAAATGATCTTGTGAATTACTTTGCATTACAACCCGTGCTTCCTATATTTCCATAAGTTTACGCGTCTGTGCGCTTATGTTAGTGAAAATAAGAGAATTTTATTTTGGTGTGAGAGATTGTTGTTTCAAGGACTCGCTCACATTGATATATCAGAAAATATGTGTTCAAAGACATTTCGACTTTCATTAACTCCAACTCAGCTCTGTGTGTGTGTCTTTAAGGTAAAAAATTTGGTCTTTGTTTGAGGGGAGAGAAAATGTCAAATATCCTTTTCATAATAATATGAGTATCAATGGAAAAAAAAGGTTTTAGGAGTAGGAGAACTGAATCTCATTTGTTAAGGAGGAAAGAAATCTAATTGAGCTGAGCTTTCATGTGCCCTTATATGTTATGTGTTTTTGCTTTAGAGGTGTGAAGTGCAAATATTAAGTTTTCTAGGTATTTTTAAGTTAGTAACAGCTCATGAATGTGACTAAATGGGTTCGTGTACCCTCTGATGTATGTAAAAAACTCTGATTATAGGCCTTATCTATGAAATAAGTGTATAAGATTGTAAGAGATCAGTAGTGTTGATATAGGGAACTTAGACGTATGCCTTGTTAGAAGAGAGTGATTAAACATTAGATGAATGTTTAATAACTGGCGTTATAGTTGTAACTTGATTTGGGTAGCCATAAACCCAATCCACGTCCACCCTGTTAAACTGATTTTCCTACCGTTAACTGTAACCCCACGGCCACACACCTCAACACACATCTATAGACTGCTTCATTGTCGACTCCAGACCTCATCACACTCACACACATCATATCGAAACTTTAGTGTTGTCGTCCATCTCCACTCATCTTCATAACCATTGGTGATATGTCAGGTCTACTCTGTCACTACTAAGTGTCTTATATAACAGTCAATGAGTGATTTGATGTTTTCTGCATTACTATTACTGTGTATTAATAATCGAACGTGTTGCACATCTACTATTAAAGAATTACTATAGATACGCAAGCTTCATCATTACAAGTTAGAAGAGTATGATTAGTTAGATAAACTCGCCATCAGACTGATAAATTGAGAGTTTAGGTGAAAATCACGTCTAAAAGAAGATCTATGATAAATTACTGCGATATCTACATCACTTAAATTGATCTAGTATAGAGATTGACATTGCTTCGGTTATAGGCGGGGGACGTAGAGAATTGTAATTGCGCACAGCAGTTTAATGTTTATATCGTTTAGTTGTGTTATAAGCTACATATCTAACTCCGTTTAGTCTCAAGTGAATTTGTTCGCTGGTTGAAATACTTATATAGATTCGCTTAGTTGATTGGTTGAGTTTTTTGTGTTGATCGTACGCGGATTGTGTTGGAGTTTTGCTTAGGTGTAGTGAATGTTTTTGGGAATCTAATATTATGAGTCATCGTCGTTGTGATATGACAGTAAGATAGAGAGATAGGGACCTCAATTGTATACATGCGTCTTTGCTATAATCGAGTTGAGTGAATGATCTGCTGATGAAAGATTAGTTTCGTAGTGTATTGCGATCGATGTTGAGATTTGCTGTTGCACGATTGGCGTTTGATGTGTCGTTTGGCTCGTATATTTGAATTCCTGATGCAATAAGTGGCTTTTGAAATGTTCGAATTGTGCTCTAGAAGACGTAATATCTCTTGAGAAAATGATCTGAATGATAAAACGTGCATATAAATGTTAGTCTATCAGACGTATTGCCAAAAAGTCGATGCTGTGCAATTATAAGGTTATTTTTAGAGAGACGAAGATGATCTCAGTTGCTTTGCCAACCGCACAGAATGTCTTAACATGCATAAACATGTATAATCTTGATGAATTATTTGTGTTCTTGCTTGATTTAATCGTATAGGTTTTTTCGCTGTTGCTAGTGAAATGTTTCAATGTTAGAAGTGCTCATAAATGTTGCTAAAACAGTTAAAAATGATAGAAATGTTTAACTCGTTTGCAAAAATCATGTTTGGGAATGTTTATAAGTATGGACCCGATCTAGTCGTTTTCCTTAAGGAACCGATCTAGTTGTTTTCCTTAAGGAACCAATCTAGTCAAGTCCCTTTGGGAACCGAACTAATCAAAACACTTTGAGGACCGATCTAGTCAAACTCTCAAGAAACCGATCTAGTCAAGTCCCTTTGGGAACCGAACTAATCAAAACACTTTGAGGACCGATCTAGTCAAACTCTTAAGAACCCGATCTAGTCAAAATCCTTAATGACCTGATCTAGTCATTTTTGTTAAGGACCCGATCTAGTCGTTTTCCTTAAGGAACCGATCTAGTTAAATCCTTTGAGGACCGATCTAGTCAGACAACTTGAAGACCCGATCTAGTCATTGCTCTTAAGGACCCGATCTAGTTTTTCTCATCAAGGACCCGATCTAGTAGATTTGTTTAAAGACCCGATATAGCTGTTCTCATTAAGGACCCGATCTAGTGAATGTTTTAAGAAATGATCTAGTGAATGTTTTTAGGAATTGATCTAGTGAAATCTTCAAGGAACCGATCAAATAGATTTAGACCAAAAACACTTAAGATCAAAATTTCAA
>BQNB010085498.1:0-28460 GCA_026074375.1 Tanacetum coccineum | reverse complement strand
TCAAATACTTGCCCTTCTCTACAATTCTCTCTATGCATACATGTTCGATATGATTGATTCAAGATTAATGTGACCTAACAATACACATCCAAAAAGATCCATCTTTCTTCTTGACGAACAAAACCGGAGCTCCCCAGGGTGAGGAACCGGGTCTTATAAATCCCTTGTCAGAAAGTTCTTGCAATTGACTGGATAATTCTTGCATCTTTAACGGTGCTAAACGGTACGGGGATCGTGTAATTGGTGCAACATCGGGGACTAAATCGATTTGAAATTCAACTTGTCGACTAGGTGGTAATCCAGGCAAGTCTTCTGGAAAGACTTCTGGAAAATCGCGTACAATCGACACGTCCTCAAGTAGTTTCTCTTCCGACTTATCGTCAGTATTCTTTGCCGTAACTTGTGCTAGGTAAACTTGGCATGAGATGATACTCAATTTCGACTTACTTCCACCGTTGCATCCATCTCCTTTGATTATCTACACTTCATCTCCATAAGGAATAAAAATGATCTTTTCGTCACAAACAAATCACCGCGTGGTATTTTGCTAACCAATCCATACCGATAATGACGTCAAAACTACCAAGTTCTACAGGTATTAGGTCAATATTGAACGGGTGACCTAGTAATCCTAACGTGTAACCTCTAAGTATCACATTGGTTTCTGAAATTCTTCCATCGACTAATTCAACAGCATAACTAACGTCTAAAGTAGATGGGATGACATCAAGCAAGGCATTAAAGGTAGTCGACACAAAACTTCTATCGGCACCCAAATCAAATAACATAGTAGCATAACGATTATTGAGAAGGAACGTACCCGTGACAACGTTGGAATCGGGGTTAGCTCATCCTCCTCTAATTGCATAAGCTCTGTCTTTAGCTTCATTGTTCCCAGTCTTATTTCTGCGGTTCTAGGTTTTCAACTTGGGACACTCGCTTCTATAATGTCATTGTCTTCCACACACATAGCAAGTAACACCCGTCTGATTTCTAACTGGGGCCCTCTGAGCGGTAGCAGCAACTACAGCTTTACAATCTTTAGTCATGTAACCAACCCTCTTGCAGTTACCACACTTCACCATACATGGCCCTTCGTGGTGCATTCTGCACTTGTTATAGTATGGCAAATCTCCAGCATACCCTTTCCTTTCAACATTGTTTCCAACTGTATAAGCTCTTGCTACACTCTATCCATTAACATTTTGCCTCTTAAAAGGTTGTTATTGTTGTCCATGGTTGTCTCTTGAGCTATTGTCGAACCTCCTCTTGTTCTCAGCATTCTTAATAGTGTAATCCTTCAACTTCTGGTCCATCAAGTTGTTAGCAATACATATTGCAACTTGAAGTCTAGTAGGTTCAGCAGCAATTACATTCCCTTAAATGTTATCCAGAAGACCTCTAGTGTACTTCTTAACCTGATCCTCCTCTTCCGAGGCCATCTTAGTGCATAACAGAGTCAACTCTTAGAACCTATGGTTGTAAGCAATCAGTTATCACCCTTCACAGTCAAATTCTACTATTTTGACTCCATTTTCTAAATCTCATTCCTAGGATAATACACCTCAGTCATTAGCTTCATGATTGCCTTCCACATCATGGCATAAGTAGCATCAGCTCCAACTATCCTTTTATGAGAATTCCACCAAGTTAATGCATCGTCCAACAAGGTACATGATGCATACTTCACTTGATACCTTAGCGGGAAATTACTGATATGGAATACCATCTCCATTTTCTCAAACCAGCGGGTTAAACCAGCAACTCCTTCAGTTCCATTAAAGTTCAGCGGCTGACACTTCATAAAATCTTGGTAGGTACACTCTCGAGTAACGGGTACAACACATCTGTTGTTCACATTAAGGTTTCCATTCCCATTACCGTTACCGTTTCCATTATTACCATTGACCTTGACATTGTCGTCTTGTTGCTCATTCTTCATTTCTGTTTCGGTTCTGGGGTTCTTGGTAGCGTCATATGCTTTTAGAGCTTCTTTCACGCGCTTGGCAATCAGCTCGTTGATCGCATCACAGTTGGCATAGTTCTACATCACATATAATAATCACGGTGAGATCTCAGGTAAGATGAAATTACCTTAACGTTGGGTGGAACAATTCGAGATTAACATAAATGCATGGCAAGGCCACAATCAAATAAATAATAACATATTACATAAAAGATAAGGAAAACAGTATTAGATAATTAACATTATAACATAGATAATAGGAAAATAGATTTCATAACATCGAAAATAGTCGATTACATCACAATTCTCTTAGGTAGGATCTACAAATCTCTAACGCTACTACTACTACCACCAAATACTACTGATCAGTACACGAACAATGATGGAACAAATCTAGGAGCGATAACCCAAATGTCTCCTAGCATAAGTCTCAAGTATCCCGAACCTCACACGATCATAAAATCGAAATCGGTAGATCTGCCTAAAATCCCTCTAAACATACGACATACTACACCGAAGACGGTCAACTCTCTACCTCTCAACACCTAACATGCCTCTGAATCTCCTGTTATCCCGCTCCAATATACCAATCCTCTCTGATATAACAGCGCTCTTCTGGCTAGTCGCCACAATCCTATGTCCTTGGTCTCTCTAGACACTCTTTATAACTCAAAATCTATGAACCGGGATCTCCACCATGTGATCATATAGCTCCTTGATATGTGAGAAATCACATATCCTTTTTATATCAAAAATGACCCTTAAATGATTAAATTATGCAAATTATGCTTGTATATTGCTTGTTTTGTCATTTGTGATGTGTAGGTACGGATATTGCAAAAATCACAAGAAAACGGTCAAAATCGGACAAACACGAACACGGGAATGGAAAGAGTGCACAAGAGCCGAACGTTTCAAGCAAAAGGTCAACAAAGTCAACCTTGGTCAATCCTTGGTCAACCCACAAAAAGACAAAACCCTCAAAATGCCTAAATAAGCCTTAATGTTAAAACAAATTTCACAAAAAGCCCTAAGTTGATAACACCGTTAGTCCTTTGTTAATAAAGAACTAACGGTCATTAGCTCTTTATAACCAAAACCCTTAAATCCTTTCACCCGACCCAACTCTTTAATAATAAACCCATAGCCCAAACCCTTTTACCCGAGCCCAAAGTCAAATCCTCTTTTCCCTAGTCAAACATAAACGTATAAAAGTAAAATATAAGCGAGAAAAGTTGATGTCACTGTTCATCATCGTCCCAAGTAATTACCCTGCTCAAATCAAATGGGTAAATCCCAGTCCCACTTAATCCAAATCCCAGCCGTATCTAAGAAATCCAAGTACCAAGTGATGACTCAGCATCAAAAACGTCATTCCAAGCCTTTGATTGGTCAAGCTATGACAAGGGAATCACACGCGTGCTACAAACAAACACACCAAAGATGGGAAATTTGCACTGAAATCAATGCAAAAGAAGCACACCACTCCAAAGAAGTGGGATTGCTAGCTTGGCAATCCGTGTGCTCACATTCTAATCCAACGGTCACAATTGAGGATCCAATGATTGAAAGAATTCGAGGGCCAAGATTAAGACCAAGGGGAGCGTGTAACAGACCTAGAAGCATCTATCAGCTCCTATAAATACAAGGCCTTTCTCACTCACATGAATATCGAGGAGTAGTTTTAGAGAATAGTTTGTAGAATTAGCTTATGTAATTTTCTTTTCAAATCGTTTTAGCTTATCACTTTTACTTGATGTAATTTTCATTTAAGCTTGTAACTAGTTTCAATTAATAGAAGTTTGTTTTGAATATTGATCATTTGTTACTTAATGTTTTACCTTAATGCAAAACTATTTGATTAAGCTGTCTTTTGTTCACATAAGCTCATTAAGCTCTTAAATCTATGCATAAGCTAGCTCTGAACTTAGTTAAGCTCTAAAAGCTTAACTGAGCTGTTACTTACTCAAATTCACAATCAAATTACCTCAGCATCTTATTTGGAAGGGAAACCAGTAATGGAAGGGTTTCCAGGACCACACCAGCTTATCCTAGGAATAATTTGAGCTTGTTGATTAGTCTCATAAGAGCATGTAAATAGCCTTGTTTAGTGCAGAAGGCATTGTAAGTCTTCATTTTCCTTTTTAGCCATAATTTTTGCAAATTACTTTTATACATTAACTTAATGTTGCTTAATCTGTTTAGAGTAGCCCATGTTAGCTATGATGCTTAATATAGTGTAATAAAGCTTATTGTGCTTTGATGTTAGTATAAAATCTAGTTTCTTATAAATCTGTCATAAAAATAATTGAAAAAAAATTAGCATATTATTCTACATGGGTCCTGCTTATCTGTTAGCTTAATCCTGTTCCATTAAGATGGTTTATATAACTACTAGTATCCGGTAGTTGATATTTGTGCTTTAGAATCTTAAAACTATAAGCTGAAAATGGTTTTTTGTGATTTAAGGGGGTGTTTGGGTCAAGGCAGTTCTAACCTTAGTTAGTACTGCTAAGAGCCTTTTGCTCTTTTAAATTGATTTAAAACTTACTTTGAGGTTTATAATTAGAGGATTTATGGTTATTTGTTGATTATAATCAAGTTGTCTATAGGCTTATAGTTGGTAGTTCTAATCTGTTAGCCTTAGTTCAATTATACTAGCATTTTTATCTCAAGTCTCTTTTAGCTATTTGGTTTTTGTTAACTTTGTCACTCACTTGGTGTTTTAATAGTGTAGTAAACATAGATTTATAGCCTGCACTTGGTAGTTTTTAGTTTTGGTGATTAACTTGCAAACTGCATCAGATAGGTTAATAGTCAGTTAGCCATTTTCAATCTCAATTATCAGAGGGCAAAAGTAGTTTTTAGGTTTTAAATTCAAAGCACTAATAGTTTATAGGTAACTTTTAATCTGTTTTAGCTTATTTTGTCTTTAAAAGTTCATTAAGCTATCTGTTTTTAGCCTCAAAAATTGCAATTTGTCTTTTGAAAAACCAAAAATACACTCAGCTCACACTGAGTGAATAAGCTATTTTCAATCAGCTTTTTCATTAAGCATTGATCGTCAATTAGTTTTTAAAAGTTATTCTTAGTAGCTTAAAGGTCAAGTTTAAGATTCTACAAGCCACTTTGTCACAAGGTTCCTTTAGCTCTTCAATAACGTTGATGCAAGGCCTAACCAAAGAGCATGTTACGAGTGTGGTGACCCTAATCACCTTAGAAATGTTTGTCCCAAGTTGAACCGAGAATCTGTACAATCTGGGAATCAGCTAGCTTTGGGATGGCGTCGTAATGAGCGTGGTGGTGGGAATCAAGTTAGAGGAAGAGTGTACAATGCAAGCATGAATGCGGCAGAGGCTGCCAAGGATTCAATCGTTGTCACGGGTACTTTCTCTCTAAATGATCATTTTGCTACTGTTCTGTTTGATTCTGGAGCTGATTTTAGTTTTATCTCTACTAAATTTGTTCCTATACTTAATATGAAACCTAGTATAGCAAATCCTGGTTATGTGATAGAGATAGTTGATGGTAAGAAAGTGAAAGTTGATAGGATTATCCATGGTTGTAAACTAGAACTATGTCTTCCCTATTCACTATAGATTTGATACCTTTAGGGCACGGTAGTTTTGATGTGATAGTAGGAATGGACTAGTTATCCCACAATAAGGCCATGATAGTATGTCACAAAAAAGTAGTAGAAATTCCTTTAGTAGATGGCGAGATACTGAGAGTTCATGGAGAACGTGTCGAAGAATCAACTAAGGCATTGAAGAATGCAAAAGTGGACGAACCTAGGATTAGCGATATTTCCGTGGTCCGAGAGTTTGTTGAGGTATTCTCGAATGACTTGAAAGGATTACCACCGCAATGACAAGTTGAGTTTCGTATCGAATTAATTCCTGGAGCGACGCCTGTTGCGAAGTCTCCCTATCGTTTAGCGCCCTCGGAGATGCAAGAATTGTCTGAACAGCTGAAGGAGCTACAAGACAAGGGTTTCATACGACCTAGTCATTCTCCATGGGGAGCACCTATACTATTCATGAAGAATAAGGATGGATCTATGCGTATGTGTATCGACTATCATGAATTGAACAAGCTAACCGTGAAGAATCGTTACCCTCTTCTAAGGATTGGCGACTTATTCGATCAATTGCAAGGTGCGCGTTATTTTTCTAAGATAGATCTTCGATTTGGTTATCACCAGGTTAGAGTGCATGAAGATGATATTCCAAAGACGGCATTTCGAACAAGGTATGGGCATTTTGAGTTTACCGTTATGCCTTTCGGATTGACCAATGCGTCGGCTATTTTTATGGATTTGATGAACCGAGTTTGTAAACCATATTTAGATAAGTTTGTTATCGTATTCATCGATGACATCTTGATATATTCAAGGACGAAGGAGGATCACAAGGTTCATCTAAGATTAATGTTGGAGTTGTTGACAAATGAGAAGTTCTACGCAAAATTCTCTAAGTGTGAATTTTGGCTAAAAGAGGTGCATTTTCTTGGTCACGTGGTGAATCAAAGTGGTATTCATGTTGACCCGAGTAAGATCGAAGCAGTGAAGAACTGGAAGGCTGTTGATCCCAAACCTAGATCGATTCCTTAGGTTGTCTAAGGTTAAATTACCTTGGATATTAAAGTGCATGCAGAATCTACACCTTAATACTGTAGAAGTAAAATCAATGAAACAGTAATCTTGAACAACAAAGATATAATCAAACGCTCCAATATTATTAGATCAATAATACGAGTACTCTTAACTTAGTACTAGGGTTACAAACCTTGAAGCTTTTCTTAATCGACTTTGACAACTATGAAAACTAATAATGATACGTCTGCGTGTTTTGTGATATCTCAACTAATGCCCTAGAGCCTCCTTTTATAGACTAAGGAGTCCTAGTCGGCTTACAATATATTCCTAAGATATCTCAATCTTTTCTAAACATAAACGTAATCTTCTAAATAAATACATTATGTATATCTTGTACATAAATATCTCAACACTTATCTTCACACGTATTCTTGTTCTCCAAACAATCTTTATCTCTTTAATTCGTCTTTATCCTCTTGACAGTAGAAAGTCTTCAAACAGTTGTAATCTTTCCACCAGCAGCACTAATAAACATAAGCAGTAGTAACATTAGTACTAGCAGTACTAATATACACTAACAGTAGTAACTTGTACTAGCAGTCTTAACTTTTACTACTAGCAGCACTAACTACTTAGCTTATATTTTAGTCTTCAACACTGAGCAGTCTTAACTTCAACTAACAGCAGTAACTTTATGCTATCAGTACTAAATTATACTAACAGTAGTAACTAGCAGTGGTAACATTATACTACCAGTACTAACCACTTAGCATAATTTCCATTATGTACCTGAGCAGCAGTAACTTCTAAGAATCCATGAAGTCTTTTAAGACCCAACAATCCTCCCCTAAACTTGATGTTCATCTTCTGAATCTTCAAGTTTCTTCTTTAAAAGTCTTCATCATACTTCAGGAAGATGCATTCAAACCTTTCATAGACCTTTTTGCTGTTTCACCATAAGCTTTAGCAGTTGATAGCACATCTCATTTTGATGATCAGTTTGAAGTTTCTTGTTGAGCATATTGGTGATGGTAATTGGTGTGAGGGGGTATCTCCTTTCAACCAACATAAAAATGTGAAGATTATCAAAAAGTAAGTGAGTTCAGTGTTTCTTGTTGGAGCATGATGCGTGATGGTTAATTGGCAGTGTGAGGGCAGGGGTATCTCCTTTCAACCAACATAAAAATGTGAAGATTATCAAACCTTACAAAGTGAACTCCAGATGAATCAATCAACTTCCAAATAGTCACCTTGTATCCTTGCAACATTCTCCATACATCACTTTTTATGTCTGGTTCAAACATAACTTTCAAATCTCCATACAACACTCTTTCAAATTCATTTTTAGGCCTTGTATGACCATACTTTGCCTTTATTATCCTCCAAAGAGCTTCCAAGTCTTCTCTATCTATTCCTTGCAGCATCCTTATCATTGAAGAGTATCTCTTGGAACTTCCATCTGCTCTTATCAACTGATAATGTACTAACATCCCCTCTTTATGAAGCTTATAATCAATAATCACTGGTAATTTGGTAGCAAGTGGTATAGCATCTATAACACCCTGTGTTTTCAAGTCATTGACGACGTCAATAAATCTACAATGTACCTTTTGTATTGTACGCGTTTGCTTTAAATCGTAAATGTTAAGCAAAAAATCTGCCGTAAGCTATCATAAATTAGCGTTCAAATGTAAAGGGCATACAAACAATTAATACGTTTGCATCATGCAAGTATTAAATATTTATTTTGGAGAAATTAATTATGGTTCTTTGCTTCATTTTATTTTTATGGATGCGCTAAAGTGTATACGTTTCGGATTAAATTGCGTTTAGGCATACCGGGAACCCGTTAATTGATTACGCCCCTTTCAACCAAATACCCACTTTTATACCCAATACATAATAAATTACTAACACAAACATCACTTATTTCTTCTTATTGACGAATTATGGCTATTGGTTACAAAGATATAAGAAATGACTTCACCACTTGGTCTATGTACCTATTTCTCTTCATTAATACTAGCCGTTTGCCTTGTCTCTTTGACCCAAAGACCAAGACCAAGACCAAGACCAAGACCCATCCCTAAGACCTTACCATGTTCCCTTGACTAGACCTACACCTTATATACATGTATACATATGTTAGATAAACACACATTGCATAAAACACTTGGTAAAAAGAAAATTTTCTATCTCTCTTTCTCTCTTTGAAGCTACGGCACAAGCACCCCTTTGTAACAAACCCATAGCAATTTTTCTACAACCCATACACTCCTATACACATCCATTCTAAGATATTCTAAGGTGATCCCAAGCATTGGCTAACCTTTTTCAAGTATTAATCAAGAAAGGAAAGATTAGGGTTTTCTAAACCTAATCTAGGGTTTCATCTTGCAAGCTTTGGTTTTGTGGCTAAACAAGGGTTTAGCACTTGATTATCATCATCATCATACATCATAAGGTCTACTTTAAACCTTTATGCTTTTAGTTTATGAGTTTTTATGTATATGATGTGCTATATAGTGAAATCACCATTAGGAATACTTTTGAACATGAAAAATATAATTTTACTTGTGATTATGATTTTGTACACTTTCTTACATATTATGATGTTGGTAATATCATGAAATAAAGGATATATAAGTCTTGTACAATCTCGGTTTAAGCATAAAAAGTTCATATATAAACTTGTAATTAAAAGTTAATTAAGAAAGTTTATGATTTCATGAAAAGTTAATAACTTGTGATCTTGAACAAATATGAACTTATGGACATTATTATATGTATAACATATGATATATATAGTTATAAAAGACTTGTGGTAATTTTATGAGGTATGAAAAGTATTTTTAAAACTATTATATAATTCTCAGTTATTTAAAAGAGCATATAGGGTCAGTAGGTTTTCGGAATTCCAAAACAGAGGATTTTTTATTATTATAAGATAATACAATTCACGACGTGATTAGAAAAGGCTATGAAACTTGTCAAACGGATTTAAATTAATAACGAAAAAGTTACGATTAAAAAAACGAGTTATACGTTAATTAACCGGGGTTTATAAATAATAAACTTTTATTAAAAACTTATTATCAAACAGCTAGTTTGATATTTTTAACAAATAAATACATTTTTTAGGATTCCAAAATGATAGGAATCGTTATTTTTCAATTAATAACGATACGAGTTATGAATTTCGCGGTTTTGACGACAATTAATACTTTTATAAACTATTTTTATCAAAGTTATATTCATGACAGAAAGTTATATTTTTGTAAACCTCATGTAATATTATATAACCTTTCAAAAATGAGAGACTTCCTCAAGGAACGTAAATAAAAAACGGAGACCTTAACGGAATAAATAAAATACGACATCTTTACGGGTTTTACGACAACAATACGATTTAAATAAAAGTCAGTTCCTGGATGTGAACAGTAAAAGTTATGTTCACCAGAGGTCAAAATATGGGAAATGTCAAATATGATTAACTCGTTCCTAATACGAAAAGATGAGGCACATATAAGAAACGGTTTAAAAATGGGCTCCTTTAAAACGCAAAAGTTATGATAGTTTTACTAAAACGATAATTCATAAAACGTTTTTTACTTATTTAAACGTTATGTTTACCAAAACCCAATAGTTGGTGATTGAGCTATATAGAATTATATGTGGTTATCAAAGTATATTTCAATAGGGAGTTTCATAATGATGGCCTTCTTCGGATGGCGTTATCGACGTGTTGATTAGCCCATATTTACGATTTAAAGTGTCCTAACTCCTCGAACGTCATGTCATGACCTCTTAAATTATGATAGCGCTTTTTTCCGCCGAATCGATTAGCTACGATATGTATTATCTATAAGTATTATATGCAATAGTATCTGGTTAATTATAGACCTGTATGATAATTTAGGTTGCATTCGATCTTTTACGTGACGCTTTATCTGCGATATTTGGAATTATCAGAACTCAAGGTGAGTTCATTGCCCACAATTTTTACTAGATTCTCAATGATTTATAATTATGGGGTGGAAACATGCTTTGTTTTATAAATTGGACGCAAGTATTGATTACATGTTTGCCTAAGTTGCAATAACCCAGTTAAGTCCCATGTCATGAACTGTCAATTGCATAGATGTAGTTGGAAATTAACCTAAGATTTAAGCCCATATCATGAACTGTCAATTGCATAGATGTAATTGAGAATTACATTATGTGAGCGCGAATGTTATTTAATAGATCTATTCGGGAAACGACCTCCCCGTTCGGGTGACCAGCTATCACCAAGAACGAACGTTATAGCATGTCGAATTTAGGATGTTTAGGGTTAGACATCCTGATGGGCGTAAATTGCAATATATAGTTTAATTGCAAGAAAGATTGTCGAGCTTCAGTGTCATGAGCTTAGTGTAAATGTAATCTGGTTTTTGGATTCTGCATGTGTTGCATTATCACGGGAAAAGTCTTGCGGTCCTGCATATTATGATTTATTAAACCTATGAATTCACCAACATTTTGTTGAAGTTTTTAAGCAATGTTTTCAGGAGATCAATAGGCATGGGATGCCAGGGATGCATTGGGTTACATTTTGGATTGCACGCTTAAAGATTTAGGTGCATCATATTTTGGGAAATGTATTGTCAACTTTTGTAATATTCAACAATGGACAAGTAAAGCTATATGCTTTTGTATTAAGTCTTTCAATTAAATCCAATGTATCATTTTAAACGACTTTTTGTGTCGTTCTTATATATCTTGTGCTATTGATCTTGAAGTAACACGCCCCGGACCCTTATTCCGCTGCGACCCAATTTGGGGGTGTTACAGATTGGTATCAAGAGCCAAGGTTATAGAGAACCAGGTCAAATGTTTTTGCTGGACTATAACCAAGTTTTATTCCTTAGATCTCTATTTCATAAGCTCAAATGAATTTTGATGAAAATAAAGGGGTGTTTGGCATAGCAGTACTAACCACAAGTTAGTACTGCTAGTGGCCATTTGGTCTTAGGATTTTGGTTTTAATCTTTCATCTAAGTCAGTTTATGCTAGATTTTTAAGCTAGGTTAGAGTTAAGTGAGTTTTCATAAGTTAGATTAATATAAGTCCAAGTCCGTTAAGCCTCATTTGCATAACCTAGTTTTAATTGATTCAAGTAATTGATATAACCTTAATTGCTCTTACTTGTGTGTTTAATGAGTGTTAAAATTAGTGTTTTAAGTCTGCATCAAAGGTTTTAAAGCTTTTGTTCATGTAAGTGCAAACTGCATCAGCAGTTTTAAAAGATAAGTAGCTATTTTCAACTTAATAATTTAGAGGGTATAAGTAGCTTTTAGGATTTGATTTTTGGTTAACAAGTAGGTCTAGGGTCAGTGTCAATCTATTCAAATATGCTTTTTGTCTTTTAAAACCAAAAGTAACTAAGTGTTCTTAATATATAAGCTGTTTTCAACAAGCCTTTTCATTAAGCTCATGAATTTCAAAATGGTTTTCAAAAGTTGTTTTTAGTAGTATTTTAGGTGTACTTTTTAGGGTAATAAGCCAAAAGTCCATAAGGAACCTTTAGCTTATTGAAAATAAGTTAAAGGTGCCTTTAGGGGCTGTTTGGTTATCAGTTTACACCAATAGTGCTATTTCCTTTATTTTAGCTTATCTGCTTATTGTTATGGCTCATTTAGGTTTATCTTGGCTTATTAGTTTAGTATAATCCCATTTTAGCTTATTTGGTTTTTGATTATAAGCTTAATTGAGTCTATTTGCTTTTAGTATAAAAATTTTATGTTTTTAAGTTTTTTAGCTTTTCTATCATTCTAGCTTATCAATTGTGCTTATTTTAGTTCTTATGTGCTTATTAGATATAGCTTTTAATCTGTTTTAGCTTATTTAACTTTTCTTTTGCTTATTAGTGCTTAAATTGCCAAAACAGTTTGCTTTTTATTAGTTTAGTATAGTTTAAGTAATTCTGTCTTAATTAGCTTATTTGTGGTTTATAAAAATAGTTGTTTTGCAAAAGTAGCTTATTTTTAAGTATTTTCAACAGTTATAAAAAAATGAAAAAAATTAAAACACTTGGTAAAGTGGGGAGCCCCGGGTGAGCAAGGCTCGAAACCGGGACCTCTACCACCTTCACCAAGCGTTTTAACACCCACACACAACCATCACGCTACAATAGCTCATCCGGTATTCCTTTGCATAATTTATCTTTTACACACGTTTTAAGCATAATAGTATAATAAGTTATTTTAGCTTATTTCATAGCTTATTCGATAAGCTGTGTTACCCAACTTATTTTTCCTAGATTCCTCTTAGTTCAAGCTAATTTCTATAATTTTTTTCAGAAATTTTTTATAATTTGTTTAGGTATTTTTAAAACATTTATTTTCATTTTAAAAACTTTAAAAAATTCATAAAATATAGAAAAAAAATAATCAAAAAAATATAATTTCCTTTTTTAGAAAATTTTATTTTATAATACAGTTTATTAGGAAAATTTAGTTTGCTTCGTAGGTTTTAAAAATTGCAAAATTTCAATTTTAAAGACGGGTTGTTTCCCGTTTCACGTTTTTCGTGTTTTTAAGCTCAATTCAACTCCGTTTTTGTTCTAGTTTTCTTTAAACTTACTTTTTAGTCAATTAGAGTCTATTAAAAGAGAAAAATTCATTTTAGGTTTAATTTTGGAAATTTAGGGTTTTTAATCACCGTTTAGGGTTCCCGTTTTGTGTTTTTAGTTAAAGTTTAAATTCCCGTTATTAAAGTTAGGTTTAATTGTCCTTTAATTTGCTCACTTTTAGGATTTTAGAAAACAAATCATCTTCGAACCAATTCAAATCATTTGTACCAAATAACAACGTGTGGTTCTCAATTTACTTAAATCTTCGGAGGATACGACCCGGTAATCACTTACCTGGTAATATTAGTATTATTATATATAATTGTGAGAATTTTCCTTTCTTCCTTTGTCCTCAAGGGTAGTTTGGTAATTTTCTATACTTATATTATTATACGTGTATAAAACTTTACGCATCAAGTTTTTGGCGCCGCTGCCGGGGATTTGTGATTAAGATTCCTTCGTTTGAAGTTTGTTGATCGTGATTTGGAGAACCTTTCGTCTTCGAAAGTTACGCTTTTTAGAAAATTAAAAATAATAATAAAAAAAATATATAAAAAGTAAAAAAATAATTTTCTTTCTTTTTAGTATAAGTAAAAGTTTAAAAACAAAAATACAAAAATATTTGCTCTTCCGGATTTTTTTTTCTGATTTTTCTTGTTAATTTGTAAATATTTAAAATTTACAAAGTTGGTAAAAGAACACCAACAAATTAATACCTTCAATTGAGGTAGTATCCATCAATAAGTTCCCCGATCCAAGGTTCAAAAAATTTTTACCGTTTGTGTCACCTACGAAATAAGGCGCACCCTCTTTTGTTAAATTTATTTACTTAAGAGAGTTAACCCTAAGTTGTTGATTAATAGGTAAACAAAATATTTCCTTTTCTCATTTCTTTTAACATTTCATTTTGTTTGTTTCGTGCAGATGCGCACTAAAATCTCCTATTTTCCAAATAATTCAAACGTCACCATTCCGAGACGTCGAAATAAAAGGACGTGCTTCTCCAACATAGTTCGACCCGAGCTTTGTACTATTGTGCCACCAAATGCAGAACGCTACAATGGAAGAGCTACTCGAGAACCCACAGAAGGGTACGGAGAAGCTATTCGTTTTAACCCAAATTAATGCGGATCAATTTGAGATAAAACAAATTGCTTCAATTGTTAAGCGAATCCATTTTTACGTCGTGAGTATGTGAGTAATCCTCATGCTCATATTAATTAGTTTCAAAAGGATTACTTGAACTTTCACGATTTAGGGAATGTGCCTAACGATGTGGATTAAGTTATGATGTTTCCTGTATTCGCTCGAGGGAGCAGCTAAAACTTGGTACGAGAAAGAACCTCTGAATTCGATCTTGACTTGGGTGGATCTCGTTACCAAATTTGTGAATCAATTTTTCCCTCCTTCGAAAACTACTCACTTAAAGAATGAAATTTCTCAATTTACACAAAAATTTGAGGAGACTTTTAGTGAAGAGTGGGAACAATTTAAGGAGTTGCTTAGAGTTTGTCCCCATCACGGATTTACGGAGTTAACTCAAGTTGATACTTTTACAAACGGTTTATACGAGGAGTGAAACAAGGACTCTTAAATGCCGCGGGGGTAGAAATCTATTTGAGTAAAACGACTTAGAGAGGCTATTAAACATAAATTGAAAATAATCAAAAGTTCATTTATCACGAAATAGAATAAAAATGCTTCTAGGATAAATGCTACTTCTAGTAAAACGGATGAAAGAATTGATAAGCTTGCGGATCAACTTTCGACCTTAGTCCGAGGATTGTTTCTAGAGAAATTGTCACTCCCGCTCGGTTCAAGTCGGTTCGATGGAAACTTGGGGTTACTTGTGGTGGTGCCCATTCTTGGTATAATTGTCCGGCTACCGATAACAATCAAGCTAGTGTTTGTGCGACTACGGGTACTTACAATCAAGTTAACCCTTTGAACCGTGTTAGTAATCAAATTGGCACTGGTCCCTGGTTTTGGCTCCGGTGCAAAAAAAACAATGGTCAAAATAGGTTTAATAATCAAGTTCAAGGGGAATAATTTTAAAGTATTTCTCATTCGGGTTACCGTCGGGGCTGCAAAAAAAAAAAAAAATAGATTTTCATGGAAATCAGGTTTTCAAAATCAAAATAATCATGCTCCAAATTTTCAGAACCAAGGATTTCAAAACCAACCTTTTCAAGTGCCTAATAATCAAGTTCAACAAGAGATTTCAAATGATTTTTCAAGTTACAAGAGGAATAACGATCAAATGTTGAGAAACATGCAAAATCAAATCAACTCGTTGAAAGGAGACCCTGAAGATGAAATTTCAAAACCGATAAAAATCTAAACAAGCCGTCATGAGAATCAACAAACTACTTTTCAAAACAATTTGCAAAACATGATTTGTGGATTGTTTCAAAACCAAGCCTCAACTTCGGGTACTCTTCCGAGTGATACCATTCCAAACCCGAAGGGTGAGATGAAAGCGATCACTACTCGAAGTGGTGTTGCTTACGAGGGACCCTTGATTCCTATTAATCCTTCTCCTAAAAAGGTAGTAGAACGAGAAACCAAGGAGACAAAGGATAAAGAGCAAACAAATTTCCAAGGAAGTACCACTAAAATCCCACCTCTGGTTATCCCCATGTCTATTTCGGAACTTGATGTTCCGAAGACTTTGCCTAAAACCACTCCTATTCCGGAACCTGGTGTTCCGAAGACTTTGCCTAAAACCACTCCCATTCCGGATTCCGATGTTCCGAAGAGTTTACCTAAGCCAAATATTCCATATCCTTCACGACATGATGATCAAAAGTCTCATGACAAAGCTTTGAATCAAATGGAGAAGATCTTCCAAATCTTTCAAGATTTACGCTTCGACATCAGTTTCGCGAATGCTTTACTTTTGATGCCAAGATTTGCTCCTACGATTAAGAGTTTGCTCATGAATAAGGAAAAGTTGCTTGAGTTAGCTAAGATACCATTGAACGAGAATTGCTCGGCGATGCTCCTCAAAAAGCTTCATGAAAAGCTTGGAGATCCCGGCAAGTTTCTTATTCCATGTAATTTCCTGGGAATGGATGTATGTCATGCCTTGGACGATCTTGGCGCGAGCATAAATCTTAAGCCTCTTTCTATTTGGAAAAAGCTTTCTTTACCTGATTCTTTCACCAATTTATTTATTCCATTTGGAATGACTTTAGAGTTAGCAGGGACCGACTCATTTACATTATCTAAAGGACTCACCGAAGACGTTTTTGTCTCCAAAGTTGGGAAATTACTTTCTACTCGACTTTGTTCTGTTATTGATTTTGAAGCCGATCCTCAAGTACCTCTCATACTTAGGAGATCCTTTTTGAGGACCGGTCGTGCTTTAATTGATGTTTATGGAGAAGAAATAACCCTTCGGGTTGATAACAAAGCCGTCACTTTTAATCTAGATCAAACCACGAGATACTCCTCTAAAAATGACAAGTCGGTAAACTGAATTGGCATCATTGATGCAGTTTGTGAGGAGTATGCTCAGATTGCTAGGATTTTCTAATTTCTTTGGGGTGGCAATCCCACCCTGACATTTTGAGCCGTTTACTTTTCGAAGTCATTTTCGGAAGAAGAAACACGAAGCTTATCTTAAGGATGATTCGATTTCATCGGAAATTGATTACGCCGATTGCAATCCGGAGGAAGATATTTGTTTGATCGAAAAATTATTAAATAATGACCCGTTTCAACTTCCTCCGATGGACCTTAAACAAAGTGAAGTGACCGAGGCAAAATCTTCAATTGAAGAGCCTCCGGAATTAGAGTTAAAAGATTTACCGTCCCACTTAGAATATGCTTTCTTGGAAGAAAATGACAAGTTACCGTGATTATTGCAAAAGGTTTAAAACAATGATGAAAAAAAAAACAAAAGGATGCTCTCTTAAAGGTGCTCAAATTCATAAATGGGCACATTGCTTAGAAAAATCACGACCATCAAGGGTATCGACCTTGTTTTTGTACACCACAAAAAAATCTTGATGGAGGATGATTACAAACCCACGGTTCAAAGTCAAAGACGGGTTAACCCAAAAATTCACGAGGTAATCAAAAAGGAGGTCCTAAAACTTCTTGATGCCGGAATGATTTACCCGATCTCCGACAGCCCATGGGTTAGTCCAGTGCATTGTGTTCCAAAGAAAGGTGGAATAACCGTTGTTGCTAATGAAGAGAATGAATTAATTCCAACACGTTTAGTTACCGGGTGGAGAGTTTGTATCGACTATAGGAAATTAAATGAAGCAACTCGAAAAGATCATTTTCCATTGTCGTTTATGGATCAAATGTTAGAAAGATTAGCCGAAAATGAGTTTTATTGTTTTCTAGATGGATTTTCGAGGTATTTTCAAATACCAATAGATCCCCAGGACCAAGAGAAAACTACTTTCACATGCCCGTATGGAACTTTCGCGTACCGTCGCATGCCTTTTGGCTTGTGTAATGCTCCCGGTACTTTCCAACGGTGTATGATGGCCATATTCCATGATATGATCAAAAAGACTATGGAAGTGTTTATGGATGATTTCTCGGTTTTTGGGGATAGTTTTGATTCGTGCCTCTCCAATTTAGAAAAGATGCTAAAAAGGTGTGAAGACACAAATTTAGTTCTTAATTGGGAGAAGTGTCACTTTATGTGTAGAGAAGGAATTGTGTTAGGACATAAAATTTCAAAGTCGGGAATTGAGGTCGATCGTGCTAAAGTCGATGTTATCGCTAAGCTCCCTCACCCGACTACCGTAAAAGGTGTTAGGAGTTTCCTAGGTCATGCGGGTTTTTACCGACGTTTTATCCAAGACTTTTCCAAAATAGCTAGACCAATGACTCACCTTCTTGAGAAGGAAACACCGTTTGTGTTTTCTAAGGATTGTATTGATGCTTTTCAGACTCTTAAAAAGAAGCTTACCGAAGCTCCGATTTAAGCTTTAGATGTCTCAAAAGCTTATACAAGGCTTATAAAACAGTTTTTAAATGAACAAGTAGCTTATATGACAAAAAGTGGAAAATTTCATTTATTATAAAAATAAACAGAGCAAGTAATTTAAAAGACAAAGATTAAAAGACAGTTAAACTAAATTGCAATATATTAAATTTGGTGCAAATAATGTTACAAGCTTTTGACTCTTACAAAATTCGACACTCCTCTAAACTAAGTCACATAAGCCCTATAAATACTAAAACTTGAGGTCTTGAGCTGTCTCTTTGGTCTTTTGTCTTCTTCTTGGTTGTGTTTCTTTGCATCGAGGACAGAACATGTGTGTTTGTTTGTGAGAGTAAGCCCAAGTTCATCTAGCATCAAATTGCCTTTGAGCCCAGTCAATAAATCACGACCTTGATTTTCTTCTGCCCAATAGTATCTTCTAGGATTGCCAAGCCGTCTAGTTGCCATGTGGGGGTGGGGAAGGGTGGTGGTGATAGTTTTGGCAGTTTATGAACAGTGTCCGAGGTTAATGAAAGTGTAAGGGGAGGTGGGGTTTAACTGGCGGGAAATTGGGAAGATGTACAGTGTTTGTTTCATATGACAACGACTTATTTTATTTTTGAAAATTTTTAAATTTTTTTCAGAATTTTTTGTTAATTTTTCAAACAATTTAGTGGTTAATACGGGATTACATATAAAAACACGACTGCAGGCATAATCAAAATGAAGATCCCCCCCATTAATAAGGATAAACATTGTCCTCAATGTTTAAGAAGGGTCATATACGTAATCCTAAGCCGTTTATTTGGTATGCTTAAAAGATAAAGTAGTCGATAAGATTTGGATATCGGATTTCTAAATGAAGCTGAGGATGTGAAGCTCTTGTGATCGTAGGAAAAAAACTGCGAGCACGAGAGACTTCAAAAATCCAGGAATTCTGGACAATAAAACAACACCACAACACGTAAACACGGTTAATGGAAGAGGCGAGCCCTCCTCACAACAAAATAAAAACACTTATTCATTACTACATAACTACCACTACTACTACGATGATAATACTAGGATAAGCATGGGTTGCCACCCACGAAGCGCTTGTTTTAGTCACTTGGCTTGACTAATCCCCATACTTGAGTGGTCCAAGGGGATAGAAGTGGAGACACGGATCATCCAAGACTCGGCTGTCCTCTTGGTAAGAGCAAGTAAAAATCTCCATCGGGCTTTCAAGAATTTTGGTGATTTGAAAGATTTAGTGCCCCGATGAGATAGTTCCGGGAGAAGAGAGGTATGAACTTCTTTTAGGAAGTTAGAATCCCGGGGTTGAAAACCTTTTCCTCATTTTTGGACAAAAACGAGAGTAAAGCTCCGAGCCCGAGAACCTCTTTGTGGAAAGGAAGTTCATAAAGAGGAGGATTTAAATCCTCAAGAATTAAAGAACGCATTGTGGTTTCTTTACATTCATTATCCGGTGTTGCCAAATGTTGGTGACTTCAAAGAGTTTCTCTGAATGAGGTATCCCGGGTTAATACCTTGTCTCGTTGTTGGTCGAAGAAAAGCTCAACCTTGGAAAAATCTCATAGAAAACCGAGTCACACTCGGGAAAAGGAAGGAAATCACTTGATTCAGGGGAATCAAGTTCATCAATCAAGATTTTAGAATCTTTGATTTTCTCTTTGATATGTGTTGAAAACTATATCCATTTTATATCAAATGGCCCTTAAAAAGACCAAATTTGCTTAAAAAGGCTTGTATATTGCTTTTTTGTCTCTGTGGATTTGTGTTGGTACGATAAAGCAAAGTTCACAAACGGGAAATGGTTAAAACGGGCCAAATACGAACACAGGAAAGGAAGAGCAACGCTAAAGAGCCGGGAGGAAGCTATCATAAGTCAAGAATGAGTAAATATTTAAGTCAACCAAGTCAACCCACAAAAAGACAATAAAATCCAAATATTCCCAAAATCGTCCCCTCATAAATTCCAAAATTACAATATTGGTCATAACTTTAAACGGGTGTTAACCTTATAAATCTTTGGCAGTTTTATATAATAAACAAGGCCTATTTCCTTTTATAATGCACCATGTCAAGGGGCCCCGGGTCATCGAATAATTAAACGGACCACCCCGTATAAGTTTTTTACGAGGGAAAAGTCGGTTTTACTGTTAATCGTCTCCTAGGTTTTACTACGAAGGTATAAATCATTTTTTAAGGCATATCTCATTTGGACTCGGGGGATAGATAATTCCTTGTGATAAGGCTCATAGCGGGCAGGGTAAAAACATCATCAAACGCATCTTATTGGTCAAGCCCATCAAGTGAGGATCGTGGAAATATGACGAAAGCTCATGGGAATGGATAATTATTTTGTTGTCCCGGGGCTTTGACTTGGGCTTTATAAAAAGGAATCAATAGTGGCCTTGGTTTATTATAGTTAACGGGCCAAAGATGTATAAGGGTTAACACCCGTTTAAAGTTAAGGACCATTTTTGTAATTTTGGAAATTTATGAGGACCGGATTTGGGTATTTTTGGATTTTTTCTTTTGTCTTTTGTGGTTTGACTTGGGTTGACTTGAGTTTACCATTCTTGGACTTTTGATAGCCTTTTCTCCCGGCTCTTTGCGTTCTTCTTCCGCTTCTGTGTTGTATTTGCCGGTTTTAACCGTTTTCTGGTGTATTTGCTTTTATCCGTACTCTAAACAATCACAAAGACAAACATGCAATATTACAAGCTTTTAAGCACAATTTTGTCTTGTAGGGCCTTTTTTGAAATAAAACGGATATGAGTTTTCACACATATCAAAGAGAAAATCAAAGATTCTAAAATCTTGATTGATGAACTTGATTCCCCTGAATCAAGTGATTTCCTTCCTTTTCCCGAGTGTGACTCAGTTTTCTATGAGGATTTTTCCAAGGTTGGGATTGGGGCCCTGTTTGTCTTATCGTCCCAACAACGAGGACAAGGTAATTTAACCGGGTAGCTATTCATGAGAGAACCTCTTTGAAGTCACCAACTTTGCAACACCGTGATAGAATGTAAAGAAGACCACTAATGCTTCTTTAATTCTTGGATTTTAATCCTCCTCTTTATGAACTTCCTTTCCACAAAGATGTTCTCGGGCTAGGAGCTTTACTCTCGTTTTCATCCAAAAATGAGGAAAATTTTCAACCCCGGGATTCTAACTTCTAAAAGAGTTCATACCTCTCTTCTCCCGGAATTATCTCATCGGGGCACTAAAGCTTTCAAAGTCACCAAAATTCTTGAAAGCCCGATGGAGATTTTTACTTGCTCTTACCAAGAGGACATCGAGTCTTGGATGTTCAGTGTCTCCAATTCTATTCCCTTTGACCAGTCATGTATTGGGGGTTAGGTCAAGCCAATGACCTTAAAACAAGCGCTTTGTGGGTGGCAACCCATGCTTATCTAGTATTATCGTAGTAGTAGTGGTAGTTATGTAGTAATGAATAAGTGTTTTTGTTGTGAGGAGGCTCGCCTCTTCCATTATCCGTGTTTCGTGTTTGTGTTGTTTATTGTCCAGGAATTCCTGGATTTTTGAAGTCTCTCGTGCTCGCAGTTTTTGTCCTACGATCACAAGAGCTTCACATCCTCAGCTTCATTTTGGGAATCCGATATCCAAATCTTATCGACTAACGTTTATCTTTAAGCATACCTAATAAACGGCTTAGGATTTACGTAGAGACCCTTCTTAAAACATTGAGGACAATGTTTAGTCTTAGTATGGGGGGGATCTTCGATTTGATTATGCCTGCAGTCGTTGTTTTCACGTAATCCCGTTTTTACCACCAAAATTTTTGAAAAATACCAAAAAAATTCAAAAATTCAAAAATTTCAAAAATAAAATAAGTCGTTGTATATGAAACAAACACTGTGTACATCTTCCCAATTTCCCCGACAGTTGACACCCCACCTACCTTAAAACTTTCATTAACCTCGTGGCACATGTTCATAAACTGCCAAAACTATCACCACCACCCTTCCCCACCCCCACATGGCAACTAGACAGCTTGGCAATCCTAGAAGATACTATTAGGCAAATGGGGGGGGTGGCCCCCAAAATAAAGGAAATAAAAAAATCAAGGGTCGTGATTTATTGACTTGGGCTCAAAGGCAATTTGATGGCTAGGATGAACTTGGGGCTTACTCTCACACAACAAACACACATGTGTCTGTCTCAGCAAAGAAACACAACCAAGAAGAAGACAAAAGACCAAAGAGACAGCTCAAGACCACAAGTTTTAGTATTTATAGGGCTTATGTGACTTAGTTTAGAGGAGTGTCGAATTTTGTAAGAGTCAAAAGTTGTAACATTATTTGCACCAAATTTAATATATTGCAATTTAGTTTAACTGTCTTTTAATCTTTGTCTTTTAAATACTTGCACTGTTATTTTTTAAATTAATGAAATTTTCACTTTTTGTCATATAAGCTACTTGTTCATTTAAAAACTGTTTTATAAGCCTTGTATAAGCTTTTGAGACATCTAAAGCTTAAACAAACATTTGTCTTAAATTCTGTCCTAAAAAATCAAAAATCACAAAAAAAGGGTCACCCCTCAAATACCTCAGCTTATTGGAAGAAAAGCTAGCCTTGGAAGAGCTTTTAAGACCTCACTAGCTTGTCTTTGACAAGCTAAAGCTTGTAGAATCTTATATTTGCCCTGTTTTGAGCAAGGGCTTGGTAAGTTTTCTTATTTTTCCATTTTTTTGCTTTTTACTGTAGCAATGCTTATATTGTGCTTATTTATGCTTTTTTGTGCTTATTTATGTTTCTTTATGCTTATGTGTGCCTTTTATTGCTTGGTTGTTATTTAGTTTGAGCTTGTGCTTAAAACTGCCAAATTTGCTTATAAACTGCTTATATCTTATCTGCTTATTCTAGTGCTTTTTATTGTGTCATTTGTGCTTATTATTGCTTGCTATTTATTAGTTGTTAACTGTTTTTCAAAAACCTTTGCTTAAAACCCTTTAAATCAGTTTAAAATTTGGATTTTAGGACTTAAAGGAGTGTTTGGGTCAAGGGTGAAAACGGTGGGTCAATTGAGTTTAAAACACCAAGTGGGTCAATTAGCCAACTTTTGGCAGTTTTTTTGTAAGTAGTAGTTAAGCAATTTTTCAAGGTTTTTAGTTCTAAAAATTAGTTTTCAAGTTTTTCTAAAGGGTGTGTTCAAACTGTGGTGATATAACAGTTGGTACATTGCTTATTTGATTTTGTGTTCAAGTCTGTTTTTGAGTCTTGTTTTTATGTTCATTTGGGTGTTATAATAGAGTGGTGTAGTGTTTTCTAAGTTCACCTTGTGCCTTTTCTAAAATCTGTCAAACTCATTTAGTCAATTTCTTTAGTTTTAAAACCTCTCTTTTCATTCCTAGATATCAGATCTTAAATCTTGTTTCTAGCCTCTAATTTTTGGTACACATGCTCATTTGGAGCTTGTGTCCATCTGTTTTTAGCTAACTTTTCATTTTAAGCTTATTTGGGTTGCTTATTAGCAAAGCCTGCTTTTAGCACCTTAAATCTGGAAAAGCCTCCCCTGGTGCAAAAGCCCCTTTTTAGCCCTTCTGTTTAGTGCTTATTTTTGCTTCAAGTTTTAATCTTATTGATTTTTTAGGAAGCCTATAAGCTACTCTTTAAGCTCCTACGAGCCAGAAAACCAAAAAACCACTCTAAGGGCTTAAAAATAAGCCCTAAATGTGCCCCTTGGCCTGTTTGTTTGCCAATTTTGTGCTTATAGCTTATTTGCCTTTTATGGCTTATCTGTCTGTGGCTGTTAGCTTATTTTGGTTTATCTTTGCTTATTAGGATTAGGACACACTTGTTTTTTTGCTTACTTCTTGTTTTCACTAGCTTAATTATCTTAAAATGCCAAAAAGTCCTTTTAGTCTTAGTGTGAATTAGCAAACTGCCTTTTTAGTTGCTTATTTTTGTGCTTATCTGTTAGATTTCCTTAGTTCATTTTTGTGCTTTTTGCTTATTAGTTGTAGTAGGCCTTATGTTTTTGCTTATTTAGCTTAGCCTTAGCTTATTTTTCCCTAGTAGCTTAACGTATTTAGCTTATATATGCTTAGTTAAATTAGTTAAGTCTGCCACCCTTTTGTGCTTATTTTTCAGCTTATTCCTAAGTTTCAAAAATATTGCCTTTTTTAAATTAGCTTATTTTTAGGTGTTTTACAAGTTTTTAAAAAAAAGAAAAAAAAGTTTTTATAAAAAGAGAGAGGCCTAGGCTCGAACCCTGGACCTCCCCCTTTGCACACACGACACACCACAAATACACACTAACCACTTTGCTACAATAGCTCATCTAGCTATTGTTTGCAAAATTAATCCTTTATACCTTTTTTTAGCCCGTAAGCTGTTTTTGGCTTATTTCGGGGCTTATTTAATAAGCTGGGACCACCAGCTTATTTTTCATAGATCCATCTTTCTTTCAGCTACTTTCCTTAATTTTTTAAGATTTTTCCCATTTCGTTTTCTATTTTTTATCATTTATTTTCTTTAAAACTGTTTTTTAATTATTAAAATTAAATAAAATCAAAAAAAAAATATAATACCTTTTTTTATTGAGAAAATTTTTCTTTTGTCATATTGTCTTAGGAAAAATAGAAAAACTTTAGTAGGGTCATTTTTGCAAAATTTTAGTTTTTAAAGAACGGGTTTCGTACCCGGTTTTCGTTTTCTTCATTTTTAACCCTTTTAAACCACTGTTTTAGAATTTTCTTTAATTTTTCTTTTAATTTAGTTATTTTAGAATAGGATAAACATTTTAAACATCATTTTAGGGTTTAAATGATTTTGATAATATAGTTTTTTTTTAAACTCGTGTTTTTACGTTTTTGGTTTTCGTTTTTACGTTTAAATCACTTTTAACTTTCGTTTTTAGTTTTCCCGCATTCGTTTTTGCATTTTATTCATAGAAATTAGAAAAAACAACTCCAAATCTTTTCCATTCAAACATCAAATATCAAACCGACTTTTGACTTTCCAATTCACTCCTCGTTTCTGGGTATACGACGCCGGGACATATATACTACTTCCGGTTTCATTGATTTTGTGGATTTTGATCCTTGTAAGTATATTTATAAGTATTATATATTTATTTATATTTATATATTACTAAGGGTTGATCAATTTGCAAATCAGTCTCCTTTCAACGAGTTGATTTGATTTTGCATGTTTCTTAACATTTGATCGTTATTCCTCTTGTAACTTGAAAATCATTTGAAAATCTCTTGTTGAACTTGACTTATTAGGCACTTGAAACGGTTTTGGTTTGATTATTTGGTAGCTTGGATGTATTTTGAGCGTGAAACCTTGATTAAACATGAAAATTATTTCCGATTAAATGTATTCCCTTGAACTTGTTCTGATTAAACCCTATTTTGACAATTGTTTTTGGCACCGGTGCAATACCTAGGGGTGTCATTTGATTACTAACACGGTTCGGAGGGTTTACTTGATTGTAAACGTAACCTGTGGAACAAAAAATAGCCTGATGTTATCGGTATAGCCAGACAATTTATTCCAAGAATGGGCACCACCACAAGTAACGAAAGTTTCCTCAAACGCTTTTAACCGGAGAGGCGAAAAAGTGACAACTTTCTTAGAAACAATTTGGGACTAAGGTCGAAAGTTGATCCGCAAGCTTATCAATTCTCTCATCCGTTTTACTAGAAGTAGCATTCATCCTACGAAGAGTCTTTTTGATCTATTACGTGAATAACAAACTTTTGATTTTTTTAATTCGTCAATTATGTTTAAAGCTCTCTAGTAGTCTTACTCAAAGATTTCCCACCCAGCCATGGCATTTATGGAGTCTTGTTCATTCTCGTTTAAATCGTTATAAAAAGGTTTAACCTTGAGATTAACTCCGTAAATCCGTGATGGGGACACATAGCTCTAGAAACTCATTAAATCGTTCCCTCGCTTAACTAAAAGTCTCCTCACTTTTTTTGTCTGTAATATCGTGAAATTTTCATTCTTTTAAGTGACTGAGTAGTTTTCGAAGGAAGGGAAAAATTGATTCACAATTTCTGGTAACGAGAATCCTCCCAAGTCAAGATCGAATTTGGTGGCTTCTTTTTTACCAAGTTTTATGCGGTGCCCTCGACGCGAATATGGAAACATCATATGGTTAAATCTTGACGTGCTCGGGGATATCCGATCGAGATCTTCAATTGTTGAAGTAATTTTATTGAAATAACGGCTATGTGAGCATGTGGATCCTCTTTTCATGTCACGAAAAACTATTTGTTTTAAACAAGATTAATCAAACTCATGTTTTAACTCAAAATGTAGCATGATTTCGGGAATATTACAATTGCATTCCTCGTTAACCCCTCGGTGGGGTGCTTGGAGCAATGTGCCATTGTTCGGTATTATCAGCCATCGGAACTAATGGAGGATTAACAAAATGGTTTACTAAATGAAATGGTATTCTTTGGTGATAACATACAGCGGTTGGCTTTGTTGTTGATGGTTACGGTTGCGGGTTTGAGAACGAGTGCGCATGCATAAAGTAGAAAAAGAAATAAAAAGAAAAACAAACAATTACACAAATTATTTCTTTTTCTTTTAATTTATTAACAATCTATTTTAAACGGATAACGGAAGACAACTTAAACCAAATAATCAAATTTATTTCACGGTAGCTCTTAAAAATTTACTTTTAAGGTGAGACGTAGCTCGTAAATAAACAATTATGAACAGTTTTTAAACTTTGATTCGAGTTGGAACTTATTATGATAATACCCTCAATTGAAGGTATTATTTGTTGGTGTTCTTTTACCAACTTTGTTTATTTTAAAAATTGAAAGAACAAATATTTTTGTATTTTTGTTTTTAATCTTCTATTTTTACTAAAAAGAAAAGAAAAGAAAAGAAAAGGGTCTTCAAATTAATATCAACAAACTTCAAACGTTAGAATCTTAATCACAATCCCGAAAGCGGCGCCAAAAATTGAATTGAAATTTTACTACATTTATAAAATATAATATAAATAATACTATGAAATTTACCAATTACCTTTTGTGGACAAAAGGCAAAAGGAAAACTCTTCAAAATATATATAATTTAATATAATACGTATGGATAACCGGGAAAGTAATGGATTCCCGGGTCGTTTTCCCAAACGACTTGTGAAATTGAAACTACGCTTGTTGTTCGGACAATGATTTGAATGGGAAACAATAGTTGATTTGATTAACTACTTTTAACATTAAATTAACAAGCTAATAATATTAAACATAAAGACAAATAACGGGAAATCAAAATTTAACTAAAAACGCAAAACGGGACCCTTAAATGAATGTCAAAAACCCTAATTTGCTAAAAATAAACCTAACTTAAATTTTACTTTTAAAATGGACTCTATTTGGCTAAAAAGTAAGTTTAAAGAAAACTAGAACAAAAACGGAGTTGAAATGAACGTTAAAACACGAAAAACGAAAATGAGAACGAATCCCGTTCTTTAGAAAACGAAATTTTGCAAATTAGACCCTACGAAAGCAAAACTAATTTTCCTATGAACTTTAGGATAAAAGAAAATTTTCTAAAAAAGATTTTTATTTTTTTGATTATTTTTCTATTTTTTATGAATTTTTAAAGTTTTTAATGAAATTAAATGATAAAAAATACTAAATGAACTCTAAAAATTCTAGAAAAATGACAGAAAATAGCTTAAACTATTTAAATCCTAGGAAAAATAAGCCCGAGATCACAGCTTATTAAATAAGCTGTGAAATAAGCTTTGACAGCTTATTAGGCTTATAAGGCCTAAATGAATATAAAAGATAAATTGTGTAAGAGTCTATTGGAAAAGACCCAAGGGCACAGCGGTAAGGAGTGGGAGTGTGTGTGTTTATAAAAGGTTGAGGTGTTGAGGTCGGGGGTTCGAGTCTTGCTCACCCCCGACTTCCACTTCCCTTTTTTTTGTTTTTATAAAAAACTTAAAGAACAAAAGTTGTTAAGGACAACTTTTTAAGCAACTTTAATAAAAGAACTATAAGCTGAAACTCAAAAATAAGCTCTCAAAAAGCTTTTGAAAAAGCTGTTTACAGGAAATGAGCTTTTGAGCTCTAAAAGCTAATTTTCACTTTAATGCTTGCACACAACTCATTTTAAGCTCAAATTCAAATCTAAAAGCTGTTCTAAAAAGCTAATGATGTGTATAAGCTAAATTCAATAAGCTGAGTTAACTAAAAACACTAAAAGGTCTCTAAATCTAATGATCAAAAGAGCAAACTTCAGAAACTATAACTAAAGGCTTAAAAACTAAATAAACTATAAACCTCAATAAGCTATTTCAGGATTTGAGCTTTTGA
>BQNB010085497.1:0-28460 GCA_026074375.1 Tanacetum coccineum | reverse complement strand
AATCATATGCAATCACTATCACAACACATATACCTCTCAATGCATAAATATATGATTATTAACGTTTTAGAACGCTGTTGCTGACAATGATTAATCTTGGGTTTGGTTTGTTTCTTTGATACACCATATGATATATATCATAACGATTTGGATGGGATCAATATCATAAGAGAATCATCATAATGTAGTTACCAATTTAAAAGTTTGCATATTTAATTTTGTTTATTGTTTTATACTATATAAGGTTACGGACCTATAACACAATATTTGTTAAAAGTTTGCGTATTTAATTCTGTTTACGGTTTTGGTTTTGGTTTTCGTGATGGTGCATCTAGACCTGTCCTCTGTGGCTTATGGGTTCAGTTATCTTAGGTGTAAAGTTCTTCATGGGCATAACATCTTCATATAGATTTATCAAAATGCACCCAAATGTACAACGACACATATTAATGTATATCTTCATATTAGTGGCGATCTGGGTAGGCAAAAAGCTTACGGTTTGTTTGAATCAAACCAACTTGACCCATATTGCCCAACCAACAGAATCTACCAAACCCTTGTTTTCGAATATGCATGACATAATTTGGATTGTAAGTAGAAGAGAGTACGTGATGTAGGATGATACAATGTTCTGTGTATATTGATTATGAAACCATACAAAGTGTCAAGTATAAATACAAGTAATACAAAGATAACCCTAAGCCCAACATAGGCCTGCTAACACTCCCCCGCAGTTGGAGCGGGAGTACAACGAACACTCAAATTGTCACGAAACTCATCAAATAATGCCGAAGGTAAACCCTTAGTGAAGATATCCGCATACTGAAACCGAGAAGGAACATGTAAAACGCGAACCTGCCTAGTAGCAACCAAATCCCGAACAAAATGAATATCAATCTCTATGTGCTTGGTACGCTGATGTTGAACCGGATTAGAAGACAAGTACACATCACTCACATTATCACAATGCACAATAGTGGCGGAAGATAAAGGAGTATGAAGCTCACGAAGTAAATTCCGGATCCAACATGTCTTAGCAACAGCATTGGCAACACCACGATACTCAGCCTCAGCACTGGAACGAGAAAGCGTCGGCTGACGCTTAGAGGACCATGAGAGTAAGTTGTTGCCAAGAAAAACACAATACCCCGAAGTAGACCGTCTCGTAGTCGGGCAACCAGCCCAATCAGCATCCGAATAAGCAATCAAGGAGTCAGTAGTAGATGAAAATAGCTGTAAACCATAGTCCAAAGTCCCCTGAACATACCGCAAAATCCGCTTGAGAGCAGAGAAATGAGGCTCCCGTGGATCATGCATATAAAGACAAACCTGCTGCACAGCATACGTAATATCAGGTCTAGTGAATGTGAGATACTGAAGAGAACCTGCTAAACTCCGGTATAAGGTAGGATCAACAACCGGAGTACCACCATCCCCTAACTTGGACTCAGTATCAACAGGAGTCCGAGAAGAATTACAACCAACCATATGAGCACGCTCCAAAATCTCCATAGCATACTTACGCTGTGACAGAAACATACCAGAAGAGTCACGCGTAACTGAAATACCCAAAAAATAATTAAGTGCACCCAAATCTGTCATTGAAAACTCGCGATGTAAAGAAGCTATAATCTGCTGTAGCAAACGATCAGATGAAGCAGTGAGAACAATGTCATCCACATAAAGTAACAAAAACGCTGTATCATCACCCTGTCTGTAAATAAATAAAGAGGAGTCACAACGACTAGGAGTAAATCCAACAGTAGTAATGTAAGCAGCAAACCGCTGAAACCAGGCGCGAGGTGCCTGCTTAAGACCATAGAGAGATCGCTGCAATAAACAAACATAATCCGGATGCTCAGGGTCCCGAAAACCGGGAGGCTGATGCATATAAACAGTCTCAGCTAAGTCACCATGTAAAAAAGCATTCTTGACATCAAGCTGATGAACAGGCCAATGTCGAGAAATAGCTAAACTAAGAACAGTCCGAATAGTGCCCGGCTTAACAACCGGACTAAAAGTCTCATCAACATCAACACCCTCAACCTGCGTGCTACCATTGGCAACAAGACGTGCCTTATACCGACTAAGAGTGCCATCAGCCAAAAACTTATGGCGAAATAACCACATACAACGAACAATATTGGCACCCTCCGGCCGAGGTACACTAGTCCAAGTTTTATTTTTAATAAGTGCATTATACTCGTCAAACATAGCATTTCGCCAATTGGGATCATTAAACGCTTCTTTATAAGACCGAGGTAAGGGAGAGATAGTAGACACATGACCAGCGTAACGAGGATTAGGACGAGTAGTCCCGACACGAGAACGTGTGACCATGGGATGAATTGACACGGTTGGTGGATCATTAGTGGGAGCGGGTGCATGTTCAGGTACAATTTGGGGCACAGACTGAGGCGTAGGTGGTGGAGGAGGTGTAGGTGGTGTAGGTGGTGTAGGCGGTGTAGGTACGTCAACTAGTGGAGTATGGACCGGTGCTGGAACGGGAGTAATGGGAGCGGTGCGAATAATTGTGGAAATAAGGTCAGTGGAATCGTCCAAAAAATCATAGGAAGGTGTGGTAGTGGATTTGGTGGAGGGAAACGGAAACACCGTTTCATCAAAGGTTACATGACGGGAAATGATAATTTTATTGGTGTTAAGATCAAGGCAACGATAGCCAAAATGATTGGCAGCATGTCCCAGAAATATGGAAGGTGTGGCACGTGGTCCAAGTTTGTGATTTGTATCTATATGTGGATAACAAAGGCATCCAAAAACACGAAGGACACTATAATCGGGTTGCGCACCAAACCCACCGAATTCACATACATATACATGCATAGGGTGCCAATATTTTGAATAATATGCCTAGACAACATTCCAACAATATGGGAACAACCTTGTACCATGAAAGCTTGTTATTTGAGGATCATATTGGTCCCCTTGGCTCTTTTGTTTTGATTTCGGTACACACATACACACACTAGTAGTGTGTGAAGTAAACATCTTGTATATAATTCATATCATAACCATTTGTTCATTCCATACACACACATAAACTTTACTTCTCTTTCTTTTATTTTCTCTCATTGCCAAACCAAAACACACACCCAAATCCCTTCATTTTTAATCTTTGATCATCCACTTGAAGATATATTGTTCGTGTTGATTGTTAGTTCATTCGGGTAATTTGTAAAACAACGTTTGGGTTGTTCTTAGTTTCTATCCACTTTCGAGCTCGTTTCATTGTAATTCACCTTATACTTTCCATAAACAAGTTGTACTTTGCATTCGTATGATCATTCCAACAAGGTGTACAAATCGATCATTGTGAAAACCTTATCTAGTTTCTATAAAACTACAATTCTCAAAGTTTTAATATTTTTGTTTATAAAAGGAAGAACATAAAATTTATTGGAACTTTTGTGCATAAAAGTTCGTTGTGACTATGTTTATATATATATATTGCTATTATTACGGCTATATCGTTTATTTAAGATTTATCGTATGTTGAGTTAAATATTGTTGGCGAAGAAATTAAGCGAGATGTTTGTTTTTGTTGGAAGCGTAAAATGAAAGTCAAAGAGGTTTAGGTTTAAGAACGGACTTGTTGCGATATTTGAGGTGTTGTCGAAAATATATCGGATATACTTGCGAGTCAATAAAAGATGTACTTTGTAAAATAGATAGTTTCACGAGTCGAGGTTGATAAAAATGGAAAGTCTATATTTTTAGAAAGGTCATGCCGAAATTTCGTAAACTTTATAAAAGCGTCGAAAATATACTTTTATTATCAAACTTATGATAAAATGTAGAAAAACGTAAGTGTCGAGTTTAGGTCAACATTTTTAGTTATCGAGTCAACGTTGATGTGTCGGGACACTAAAAGACGAAATACACTAAAAGACGAAATACACTAAAAGACGAAATACACTAAAAGACGAAATACACTAAAAGACGAAATACACTAAAAGACGAAATACACTAAAGGACGAAATACACTAAAAGACAAAATACACTAAAAGACAAAATACACTAAAAGATGAAATACACTAAAAGATGAAATACACTAAAAGATGAAATACACTAAAAGACAAAATACACTAAAAGATGAAATACACTAAAAGACAAAATATTTTCTAAGATGTTTTGAAGTGTCGAGACTTGTCAAAACTTATAACTTTCGAAAGTACGTTTTAAAAAGGGATACGCCGTGTCTACTCGTGCTCGGATGATCAGTTCTTGCGTTAAGCGTTATTCGTTGTGCATCATACTTAAACGACGACTATATAATAGGTGTCGCTTAGAACCGTGATATTCATTTTTCACTTGAATGATTCCTGGGATCCACTAACCCGTATAAGGTGAGTTCATAGCCCCACTCTTTACTCGTTTTGAATAAATATTTTATAACTTGGGGTGAGAAACCTTTGCTTGTTTTATGAAACTGGACACAATGTACTTTGGGCGTTAGATTTTCCCATGTATTACGTGTTGCCTAAGTAGCGTTTCAGAACCACTACTGCCCCCACTTATCATGAATCTCAAACTCTTTGACTGGAGGACCGGTCGAGGGAGCGCGAGTGTTATAAATAAATCTATTGGGACTAATTATCCCTATCCGGGTGAGTAGCGCACACTACCCACGGGGTTCCCGATAAACGGATATATACTATGTCGAAACTTAAGAAGGTAGACTTGGTCAGTTACCTCGGGGGGGGGGGGGGGGGGGGGCTGTGTCTCAACCAGCAATATACTATGCTATACACGTAATTAGCTTCGGTGTCATGAGCTTAGCGCAACGTAAATACCTTTTTATGTGAATATTGTTTTTGAATCTGTTATACTGTCGCATACGTGTTGATATTATGTGTCCACTATAACAACGTTTAAATTAAACCTATGAATCACTCAACTTTAATGTTGTACGTTTTAAGCAATGTATTTGCTCGAGAGGTTCTTAGCATGGATGTAGTTGATATGACTTATGTGAAGTCTATTTGCCCGGACCCGGTTTACCAGAATTTATCTATGTCATTAAATACCGTTGTTGAACTTATTAAGCTTCCGCATTTAACTTTAATCTTTTAAATATTAATCGAGTAAAACTTATGAATATTAATTTAAAATTGCAATGAGTTTATTTTCAAAACGTACCATTAGAGGTCGTTCTTTATGCTTTGTACTTGGGATATCCAGGAGCGTCACGCCTCCGGACACGTATTCCGTCTAGGGCTCGTTTGGGGGTGTGACAAATTAGTATCTGGAGCCAAGGTTATAGAGAACCAGGTAGTATATAACTAGGTCTGGTCTATAACTAGTATGTGATCCTACGTGTTTTTATGTGTGCCTTATACGTGTTTTTGATATGGCGTATACGTGAGTACCATTTTGCCTTGAACATGCTATGATATGGGTTTATCTCTGCCTTGCGTTTATCGTTCCCTGCGTTATGTTTCTTTGCGTTTAATTTTACCCTTGAGCTCTATTTTGCTATAGCTTACGTTTGTCTTGCGTTTATCTTTTCCCTGCGATTACATTTTCCTTACGCATATTTCCCAACCTGCTTATATAGAAGTTGTCTATGTAAATACTAAACTTTTCTAAGGCATTGTGAGTGACACAATTGTCTCGTTTACTTCTAAAACATCGTGCATAATACGATGGTCTTTAAAACTTTTCGCGACCTTACATTATACCGTTTTGCGAAATTTTGGAAACCCGTTACAATCCGCCGAACCCACTGATTGTCCTACTATTCGACTTTGAAGACGACTTTGAACACCCGTTCCATACTGTTGAAACACCTACGTCATCTCATTACATTTCAATTTTTCGTACTTCTCGTAACTCCTAGGAGCATGCCGATTAATTCGCACAAAACTTTAACCCATCACCTCGTAACATTCCAGTTTTGGAAACACGACTTTTGAAAATCGACTTATTTTATTTCGTTTAATCCGTTCGATATTGAAGAAAATATCGACAACGAGACAAGGAATGAGTTCCGCGACGATGGAGCGTATTGTAACCCAACGAATTGCTAATGCTACTAAAGCTATTGTTGTTTATGAGGCAAACCCGTGTAGCTCATGACGTACGTTAGAAAGTCAAAGTGGTAAGGAATGCCAACAACAAAATAAACGACAAAAGGTCGTGAGAGCTTACACTGCTAGACCAAATAACAAAATTAGATATGTAGAAAAGCTACCTTTCTACAACAAACGTAAGTTGCGCCCCACTAGACCGTGCACTGTGGAGTACAATAACTATAGGAGAGTTGGCCATACGAGTAGAGATTGTAGGACACCCGTTTTGATAACAACTTAGAGGCCACAATGGCAAATTAGAAACCTGAGGTACCTATTAGGAGTGTGGAAAGCCAGGACATTACAAGAGTGATTGTCCAAATCTGAACCGTGTGAACCGTATTTGGGAGGTAAAAACTCGCGAGAACTCTAACAACGTCAAAGATCATGCCGATACTTAAGGAGAGATTTTCCTACCTTGTCTAGTGAAACCTAAGTAGACTTGGACCGTAATTCCTAAGAGTTTTGCACTAGTACTTCTCTATGAATTTCGTGTATTGTGTGGATGTCTTTAAACCCTCTGTTCATTTTTTGGTCATGATGATTTCGTTAGTTACACTTCAACTCCCTAATAATTTATGTAAGGTGCTTTATAAATCTATTATCGTCTTACAACCCATTTCACTATTATTTTATAAGCATTTTTACTAGTATAAACTAATTGGATGTTATCCTGTGAACTATTTTAGTGTCGCCTTATAAACATAGTAGTTGTCGGCGTTATAAACTATTTTACCGCCAACTTAAAAACCATTTTGCTGATAGCTTTTTGTTTATTATAACACCTTATAAAGCATTTCACTATCATTTATAAACCATTCTAGCGTCACCTCATAAACTATTTTATAGACATTTTATAAACTACTTTACCATCAGTCTGCGAACCATTTTGCTGACAGCGTATTAACCATTTTACTACCATTCTATAAAAGCATTTTGTTACCATCTTATAAACTGTTACGTCTTCACCCTATAAACTATTTTGCTATCATTAATCTAAGACGTTCCACTAGCGCCTTCCATACCATTTTGCTATTATCTTATAAACCATTCCGCTAGTATTTTATATAAAACGTTTTCCTGTCATCCTATAAACCATTTTGTGGGAATCTTATAAACTACTTCATTAACATAAACTGTTTCGCCGCCGTTTTATAAACTGTTCTAGTGCCATCTCATAACTACTTTCACAATCATTTTACAAACTAACTTGTCTTTATATTTTAACCTATTTTGTCGTCGTTCATAAACTCTTTTGCCATTATTTTATAAACCATTTCGCTAACACCTTTTAAAACTATTTTGATACCATTCTATAAACCGTTTTGTCAATCTCTTATAATTATCCTACTATTACCTTATAGCTTATCTGGCTATCATTTAATGAACTAATTTGCTTCCATCTTATAACCTATTTTGCAATTATTTATAAACTCTTTTGCTACCCTATTTAAAACTACTTGTAGTCATCTTACAAGCCATTTCGTTGTCATTCCGCTGTCAATTTACAAAATATGTCGTTGTCATCTTATGAACTACTTCATGTCTTTTATAAACTATTACGTTGCCACTTTATAAACTATTAGGTTGTTAGCTCGTAAACTAATTGTTACCATATTATAAACCCCTAACTGTTACATTATATACCGTCACGTAATCTTCTCGTAAACTATTTTGCTATCATCTCATAAAATATATTCCGATATTTTATAAAATGTCTTGTGTTGTTATATAAACTACCTTGTTTTCATTATTACGAACTGTTTTGCTACCTTATAAACTATATCGTTTATACCCTATAAGATTTTAAACATAACACTAGTTTGACGAAATGAGCATATTATCGTTAGTTCCTAAATTATTCATAGCCTGATCACCTATGTATAATTCAGGAAGGACCATACTATGCTAGTAATAGTCACCATGAATTTTTTTGTCAATATTACCCTTACTTCCCATCTATAATTTTCTTTTCTCTACATAGTCAACGGGATTTTATGGTATTCATGTCTTACTGATATTTTGCGTGCGTATTCATCATTTGTGTCGGTCACGTGCATCCGCATTCGTAAGCGTCATAACTAAGTAGTTTTTTTTCTTTCTTCAACTTTAGCATTTAGAAACACCATTCCTTTAGCCGAGAGACTGAATCCACTCCCTGTAGTCACGATAATTATGGATTGTAAGAACTTAGAACATAACATACTTATCACTTTAATTGGATTATAACCAAGAGAACTAGAAGATTTCCTTTAATATACTTACCTTCTTGTGAGTTAGAATCACGAAAATTATGAGATTCTTGTATCGACAAAACTATTGATGGACCTGAAGTTAAAGCAAAGGATGGAATTAATGCATGTACATGGAACCTAGTTGATAGAAGCCTCACCCCCGCTAAGATTAGACCTTTAAGTGGCATCGTCCCATCTACCATAGACACTAAGTACTCTATTGAGTTGGCCGGCGGAAAGGTCATAGGAATCGATACCATCAGTTAAGATTGTACACTGAATATTCTGAATCATCTATTCAAAATAGACCTAATGCCCGTAGGACTTGGTCGTTGCGATGTTATCATCGGTATAGGTTGGTTGACAATGTACCAAGACGTGATCATTGTGATAAAAAGGTTGTTTGTATCCCCCCTTAGGTGATGAAACTTTAACGAATCAAAGCAATAAGAGTAATAAGAATGCATCGATAGTTGCTAGTGAGCAGAGAGCTGAGTTGTTTGATAGGATTGGTACGTTGGAGCGGGATAACTTGAGACTCGGAGGCATGTTATGTGTTGAGAGAAATAGAGTTGACCGTCTTCGACGTAGTATGTCGCATACTCAAAGGGATTTATAAGACCTAGTTTCATGTCATGACCATTTGGTTTGACCGACGCACTAGAGGTATTCATGAATCTCATGAATCAAGTGTTCAAAGCCGTACTTGGATAAGTTATGATAGTATTCATCGATGATATCTTTACCTACTCAAAAAGAAATAAGGAACACGAGAAACACCTTAGGCATACCTTGGAAACGTTTAAGAATAAGAAATTGTACGCCAAATTCTCTAAGTGTGAATTTTGGCCCCCGAAAGTGCAATTTCTTGACCACGTTGTTGATGGTTAATACATTCACGGAGGTTCCGCCAAGATTGAGTCAATCAAGGATTAGGCAACGCCTACAAACCCTAACCTAGACATGAAAATTCTTAGGTCCTGCCGGTTACTACCGATAATTTATCGAAGGTTGCTCTAGGATAGAGAAACCTCTAAACCAAACTAACTTGGAAAAATGTGAGATGCGAATGGGAAGAGAAATAAAAGGAAGCCTTTCAACTGTTAATGTAGAAACCTTGTAGTACACCAATTTTTAGTATTTCCTAACGGATTGGGAAACTTCATGGTTTACTATAACGCCTCGCATAATGGATTAAGCGTTATAATGATGCAGAAGGAGAAGGTAATAGCTTACAACCCTCGACAACTGGAAGTTCCTGAGAAGAACTACCCAACACCCGACCTAGAAATAGGAGAAATAGTGTTTAGTTTCAAGATTTGGGAACGCTACCTGTATGGCATGAAGCTTACCATGTTTACAACCCATAAGAGCTTACAACACATTCTAGATCAAAGGGAAATGAACATGAGACCACGTAGATTGTTAAAATTACCCAGTAATTACAATGGAGAGACAAGATACTGCCTTGGAAAAGCAAACGCAGTAGAAGAACGGAGCAAGCTAAGCCTCTCAGGGTGAGAGCCTTAGTGATGACCGTTAATTTAAACCTATCACCACAGATTCATGAAACATAAGTAGAAGTTTCAAGAAAGGAAGCGTTAAGGATGAGAACCTTCATGGTATGGATAAGGAGACTCATCTCGATAGAACTCTCTGCATTAGGAGCATAAGTGGTTCCCACACTTTAGGGACTTAAGAGAATTAATCATGCATGGGTCACACAAATCTGACTATTTCATCCACCCTGGATCGGGTAAGATATATAATAACCTAAGGCAGTTGTACCAATGGCTTAACATGGAAACATGCATCGCCACCAATGTTAGCAAGTGCACGACGTGTTTAGGGACGAAGGACGATTATCAGGAGTCATCCGGTTTACTGGTACGACCAGATACAACCCATTAGAAATGGGAAAAATATAGCCATGGATTTTATCACAAGCCTACCAAAGACAATAAGCCATTACTACACGATTTGGGTAATCGTGATCATCAAAAGAATTATGCTAACGTCAGACGCAAACCCTTAGAATTTCAAGTCAGAGGTATCTCCGTGGAAAGGAGTGATATGTTTTGGCAAACGGGGAAAGCTGAACCCTCGTTATATTGGACCTTTTAAGATCATTACCAAAGTAGGAACCGTTGCTTATCGTCTAGAACTTCCAGAGAAGTTGAGTAGAGTTCATAGTACGTTTTATGTCTCGAAATTTAAGAAATGCATGGCTGATGAACCGCTTGCTATACCATTGGATGAGATCCAAGTTGACGACAAATTGAATTTCATTAAAGAACCTGTCGAGATTATGGACCGTGAGGTCAAGCATCTGAAGCAGAGTCGTATTTCGATTGTCAAAGTGCGCTGGAACTCCAGGAGAGGTCCTGAGTTCATCTGGGAGCGTGAAGACCAAATGCAAAAGAAATACCTGCATCTTTTCACCAACTCTGCACCCACTACAGAGGTTGCATCCTAAGCTTTGAGGACAAAGCTTCTTTAACGGGGAAAGAATGTGACAACCCGAGAAATTCCGTTCAATAAGTTAGCCGTTTCCGTGTGGTAAATTGAATTTTTAAATGTTTCGTTTAGCTTTACCGATTAACCGGGAAGTTGTTTTGTTATTATCTAAGAATCGTCTCAGGGAGCAAACCGGGACACCAAACGTTGTAGTATTTTGGCAATATCCGCATTTTAATGATTTTAAGCAATATTTAAAATTTCATAATTTTTCGTGTTACCGTTACTCGTTTCGTTACTTACGTGCTTCGCGTTTTAAATTATACATAAGCAATTGTGTGCAAGCTTTGGAAATTAATTATGTATGAGCACTAGTGATCCTAGAATGTGGGAAAACTACTTTTGGTCCCCTCTTGGCTTGTCATAACCGGCTACACATACAAGCTTCATAGGATTCAAAATTTTTGAAATCAATTCCTAGACAAGATAGCATGTTAGTAGGAAAGGACTTGTACTCAAGGGATACCATTAGGAGATCAAATTGGTCCCCTTTGGTTGTTCCCTATCTTTGGCCAATCGGTTGAGTACACACACATGCATATGTGTTGTAAATTTTGAGCTTGCATATTTGTAACCTCATTTCACTCATTTCATTCCACTTCATTTCAAACCAACACACACACAACATATTTCACTCTCTTTTCTCTCTTCTTTCTTGAATTCGGACGCCACAAAACACCAACAAAAATCCATTCATTTTTTATTTTTGATCATCCACTTGAAGATATATTGTTCGTGTTGATTGTTAGTTCATCCGGGTAGTTTGTAAAACAACGTTTGGGTTGTATTTGATTTCTAATCTACCTTTCGTCGTGTTTCTTTGTAAGTCATCTTTATTTTTCATAAATAAGTTGTACTTTTGCATTCGTATGATCATTCCGAACAAGGTGTACAAAGCGGATCGTTGTAAAAACCATTATCTATTTTGCTATAAAACTACAAGTCTCAAAGTTTAATATTTTTCTTTATAAATGGAAGAAAATAAAAAGTAGTTGTACTTTGCATTTAAAAGTTCATTATAAATATGTTGATATATACATATTGCCATTATTACGGCTATATCGTTTATTTAAGATTTATCGTATATTAAGTTTGAATATTGTTGGCGAAAAGATTAAGTTAGATGTTGGATTTGTTATAAGCGTAAGTTGAATGTCGAAGAGGTTTAGGTTTAGAACGGACTTGTTGCAATATTTGAGGTGTTGTCGAAAATATATCGGATATACTTACGAGTCAATAAAAGATGTACTTTGTAAAATAGATAGTTTCACGAGTCGAGGTTGATAAAAATGGAAAGTCTATATTTTTAGAAAGGTCATGCCGAAATTTCGTAAACTTTATAAAAGCGTCAAAAATATACTTTTATTATCAAACTTATGATAAAATGTAGAAAAACGTAAGTGTCGAGTTTAGGTCAACATTTTTAGTTATCGAGTCAACGTTGATGTGTCGGGACACTAAAAGACAAAATACACTAAAGAGCGATATACACTAAAAGACGAAATACACTAAAAGACGAAATACACTAAAAGACGAAATACACTAAAAGACAAAATGTACTAAAAGACGAAATACACTAAAAGACGAAATGTACTAAAAGACGAAATACACTAAAAGACGAAATACACTAAAAGACAAAATACACTAAAAGACAAAATACACTAAAAGACGAAATACACTAAAAGACGAAATACACTAAAAGACGAAATATTTTCTAAGATGTTTTAAAACGTCGAGACTTGTCAAAACTTATAACTTTTGAAAGTACGTTTTAAAAAGAGATACGCCGTGTCTACTTGTGCTTGGATGATCAGTTCTTGCGTTAAGCGTTATTCGTTGTACATCATTCTTAAACGACAACTATATGATAGGTTGTCGCTAGAACCGTGAGATTCATTTTCACTTGATTGATTCCTTTTGATCCACTACCCGTATAAGGTGAGTTCATAGCCCCACTCTTTTACTCGTTTTGAATAAATGTTTTATAACTTGGGGTGAGAAACATTGCTTGTTTTTAAAACTGGACACAAGTACTTTGCGTGAGATTTTCCCTGTTTACGTGTTGCCTAAGTAGCGTTTAGACCACTACTGCCCCACTTATCATGAACCGTCAATTTCTTGACTGGAGGACCGGTCAAGGGAGCGCGAATGTTATAAATAGATCTATTGGGACTAATTATCCCTATCCGGGTGAGTAGCGCTCACTACCCACGGGGTGCCCGATAAACGGATATATACCATGTCGAACTTAAGAAGGTAGTCTTGGTCAGATACCTCGGGGGCTTGTTTCAACCTAGCAATATACTATGCTATAAACGTAATTAGCTTCGGTGTCATGAGCTTAGTGCAACGTAAATACTTTTTATGTGAAGTTGTATTTGTTATAACTGTCGCATACGTGTTGATATCTTGTGGTCCACTGTAACATCGTTTGAATTAAACCTATGAATTCACTCAACTTTATGTTGACGTTTTTAAGCATGTTTTTCTCAGGTGCTTAGCATGGATGCTGTTGATTGACTTATGTGGAGTCTATTTGCCTGTACCGGTTTTCCAAAGATTTATCTATGCCTTTAAATACCGTTGTTGAATTTATTTAAGCTTCCGCATTTTAACTTTGAATCTTTTAAATTTAATCGATGTAAAACTTATTATTATTATTTTCAATCTATGCAACGGTGTTTATTTTTCAAAACGTACCCTTAGAGGTCGTTCTGTATGCTTTGTACTTGAGATGCGAAATCAAGTCACGCCTCCAAACATGTGTTCCGTCCAGGCCCCATCTAGGGGTGTGACAGTTATCATTCAACTGGGTCTAGTGACACTTAATCAGTAATCTAGATGCCGAGATAGCGCTCCATGTTGTGTTTTGTATGCCCAGACCAATAGGATCACAAATGACACCTTATCATTACTCTTTAATTATGAGCTTAGTTGGACCGGCATGCGACCCGATAATTGTTCAATTAGTATTGTTCTTAATGAATTGGTAATTGATTTTGGTGGTGGACTACCGGTGTATAAAACAACATCAAGCAATAAGTAGGTAAAGTCCCGATGGGCTAGGGTATTAACATGATCACCACTGCTTTAATTCCCTATGATAGATTATAATTAGACTTTAGGATGCTTTATGTGGATGCGTTAATCGTGACAGGATTGTTCGTATCTAGGTCTTAGGAAGAAGAACTGCCTAAGTCTTAAGAATGATATGCCGCCTCGAGATAAGTAGCCATTGCACTAATTAATCAAACCAACATTTAATCGGATTTAACATGATTAATATAGTTTTCTATTATTTGGTTCGTATAGCTCTTTTGTCTTGTGTTTATTTGCTTTAGTGTGTATTGTGCTTAGAATTGATATTTGTCACCATAAACCTGTGCCAGTCACTCAGGCTGAAAACCCCCCATTTATCTCTAGTAAATATGTACAGGTTTAACAAGTAATTAGACTAATCTAGATAGATTAAAATACTGATAGAATATTAGGTTAACTTTCACTCTTAGTGTTCGACACCCTACTTACCGCAAAGTTACATCTTGACCGGGTACTCTGCCCGTTAAAGTGTTGTCTTTAGGTTTGTCGGCTAAATATAAATTTAAAACTTGATAATCATAAATAACACCTACACAACGACACATCAGGTTTTTGGCGCCGCTGCCGGGGAGTGAATTAATTAAACCTTATTCTTATCAGTATTTCTAACCTCTAATTAATTAATTAGTTTAGTATAATCTAATTATTTAAAACCTTTTTGTATTCATTTGCATTGTGTGTTTTAAATTGTTTGTTTAAATTCCCGCATTTAATTGTTTTTAAATAGTATTCTGTTTTGACTGATCACCTGATACGCCGTATCCACCAGTTGGATACGACGTATCAACCCTTCTGATCAGGACAGCGTATTGAGTTTTACAGTCTAAACGGCGTATCTGTCCTCCAACGATACGGCGTATTCAGTAAGCTCTATACGGCGTACTGATATTTAATAGACCTATACGGCGTATTCAATTAATTGAATATGGCGTATCTGTCATCTGATACAGTAAATAGTAGTAAACTCTATCCATTTTGATTCCATAGTTGATTTCTCTCATCAGGAAATATCCTACTAATTTATTATCATTTGTTTCAGGTAGTGCATGACAAGAAGTTCTACCAAGGAACTACTCTCACCTTTCAAAAAACCAGAACAAAAATTTTGCTCAAAGAGGAGGCTTTTTGATACACCAAGCCTCGTAGAATCGAATTCATCGAGATGTTTAATTTATGGAAATTAGTGAGACAAAGTGACAACTTCTTTTAATTTGACAAGAACCGGAGAAATTTTTGTATAAAGAATCATGGAACTTAATTTTTAATGGCTAGAATTTATATTAATTTTCTAAGTGACTACGGAGTTGATTGGGTATCACTTATTTGAGATTGAAGTTGGATTTCACGAAGCGTGGTTTTCTTAACTTGATCTATGAAGTCGGGTTGGTTCTAGATGCCTGAAATTCAAAGATAACTTGCTTCGTGCCTTAATATTTAAAGTTGAAGACATGTTTAATAGTTTTTCATCATCAAGGGGTAGGATGGATTGAAGACCAGGTATAACAAACACTAAAAGGATATACGTTGTACGTACCAGTGACACACACAGCAGAATGACATGTGAATAATCGCTAGAGGTGATGAATGCCTCATACTTTTGGAGGGTAAAGAGTACTTATATATTTGCTTCGGAGCAACAAATTTCTCTACATGTTCATACCTACATTTAGTGCAAGCTTAAGTCACAAGAACGGGAAATTCTACTTCAATTTCAAGTTTGGTATATCGGGTTTTCTCCATTAGTGGTCACTTCAAATAGCCGACATAATAGGGTGTAAAGATTAGTCATAAAAAAAAAAAAAAAAAAAAAAAATAAAAAAAAGATAAAAAAAAAGAAAAAAAAAAAGAGAGAGTTAACGAGTAGAAGATTTGATCCAAGCAGTTGATACTCACAGATTCCAATTGGGTATAAATTTATTTTCTTCCTCTCAAGATTTTCAAGTATATGTGTCGTACAATTGTTGCTGGTCTGAGTATCAAAACCAGCAAAGGGGAAGGAGACATACATCTGAATTGCTCACGGTACACGTGACGAACTTCATACCTTCTCCTTGTTTAAGGTCATTCCGGGAAGACAAAAGTCATAACCGCAGAGAAAATCAGTGTTGCAACGTGTGGCTTTTGGTGTATTATTCCAACTACGTGGGGGAAGAGATGTAAGAAACAGTTTCTCTAATGATAAAAGAGGTACACAATTGATGATGAATTCCTTAATTATCATCATCCTGGAGATGAGAAATGTGAAAATCCGATACTTATTAATTTTTTATGTTACCAGTTTTTGAAGTACCGTTTCGACTACATAGTGAGAAATTGCGTACACTCGGGACATAATTGACTTTGGTGTTGCAATTCATATCTGCACTTTCCTGGAGGGGAGGAAATACAATACAATCAAGGACGCACAACAAGTTCACTTGATCGGGCTTTATAGAATATGCCAGATGTTAGTCCGCAGAGATGATTAGTGCTTCAACTTGTTATTTTGATGCTACGATTTTGACTTCATAAATGGGATAGTGAGTGTACTTCGGGTGCTTGGGCTTCATATAATGAGACTGGTGGCATCTCTTCAGCTACATAGGGGAAGAGTTTTTCCTGATACTTTTGGTATGCATTACTTCAGCTTTCAGCGGGAAGAAAAATGAGAAGAATTATTTAAGCGTGAGAGGATTCGCCTGCTGATTCCATTTGAAATAACCACTGAAACTGAGATAATCAATATGCTTATTCTTAAAAAGGAGCAGCAATATTTGATGTGGAGTTCTACTTCATTCCCATTGTCACTTAATTATTCTAAGCAATGAAAGAAAGCTGTGAAAACTGCTCCAGAGATGATTGGATCGTTTGGGGGGAAGTCTATGAAAGTTTTTAAAATAAAAGAATAAGTGGCATGAAATAGGGGTAAGCTAATTTCAGAAGCTTTCTCCTTAATCAAATTAGTATGGGTTACTCAGTTACGTGCCTAGCACAGATACTTTCTCCTCCAAGGTACTACAAGTATGATCTTAGTGAGTGCAACTTGATAGTTCAAATGAAAAGCAGATTCTAAAAAAGTTCGACATGACCAGAAGTGCAGGAAAATGAAGTTTTTCAAGACTGCAACTTGATTCAGTATGAAGAAAGTTGTGCCCTTCAAGTTTGATCCAAGGCCACGAAGACATCATCAGCATTGAAGCTCCGTGAAAGTGCTAGGTCTTAATCAGTATTGTACTTGTTAGAGGGAAATATCAAGCATCAAGATAAGGAAATGCACAAAATAAGTCGAATATCAGGTGCCTCGAAGCTTGGGAGGTGGAAGCTTAAGAGTTGTTGACTACAGACTTCTAACATACGAACTGAATGACACTTTCATTTCGGTATTTCTAGGTCACACTATTTTCCATTTCCATAAAACTTTTTCTCTAGATACCAAGAAAAGAAAATACAAAAATATAAAACCTACAAAAACCATAAAAATTAGAAAATAGAAAATACCAAAAATAGTTTTTCAAGACATGTCTTCCGTTTATCAATAATATTTACAGACCTAGAAATGTCATTCAATAATGACACGGGTCTTTAAATGAAGCTCGAACGGAAGTTCAAACTTTTCAAAACATGTCTTTATGGCTTGCAGTTATTTCAGACTGCAACCCGCTTTTCACAATGAGGATAGCATGTCGCCAAAAAGACGGTTGTTCCTAACAACGGGTGATTAAGTTTTCTCGGGCATGGATTACTTTATATCCATGCAACTCCGACTTAATGTACGTTTTAGTGTATTATTTCTTGATACAGAAGAGAAGTCTTCTTTCTTATCTAAATAATTTTTCGTCTATGATTCTTCAGAAAATTATTTATGTTTCACTCGGTGGAAAATGTTGTTTGAAAATCAATTGGACTTGAATTTTTCAAAATTTGACACTCAATCAACGACTACAGCTCTTTAAATAGAAAACAGTTCATTGATTAAGGGGGGGAGTGTTTTCAAATTTATAACATCTAACGGGCATTTTAATTCGTCAAATAATTAATTGATAACAGGTTTTTGTATTTAACGGGGTTACAATTTGAAGAGGAGTTAAATGTATTTTAACTCAAAGGGCCAAATTTGTCAATAATTTGTGAGTATAGGGACTTATGTGCAATTTGCTAAATGTTTCCTAGGCTTGTATAACTATAAGGACCATTTGTGCTAATTCTAAAACTTGTGCTAACCTTATTAATACTTTTAACCTGAAAGTAAGGGACTTAAGAAGTTTAGGGACCAAATCTGTCAAATGGTGAAACTTTTAGGTATAAAAGGAGATAGCGACTTATGTTTGGTCAAACCTTCAAAATATCTAGACAAACTTTTCTCTCAAAAAATATCATACGCAACTCGCTAGTTTGAGCTTTTCTTTGATTCATGATTTCTGTGACTTCCTGTGCCAAGGTACCTTTTGGTTTAGGTTCTATATAGTGTAAACATCATTAATCTAAAACATGGTAACCTTAATCACATTAAATCCCTCTTAATCAATGATTTCGACTTAATTTATCATCTACATTTTTGTTTGTGTTTGGTTTGATGATTTAATTGCTGGGATGTGTTGAGAAAGTATATATGATGCCTCGTCCATGTCTAAATTGAATCCCCTTTCATTATTTGAGGTCTTGATGATTTTCGTGATAAAGTTTGCCTTTTTATGGTCAAAAAGTAGGTGTTTGTTGTTGTTTGTTGTTAACGAATGTTGCAAACTGCTCGTTTATGTTTCCTTAGTTTTAATGATGTGGTTTCAGGATCTTGTTTGCTCGTATAAGTGAATTTAGGTTTTAGCGAGTTCTCTATGTGCATAGTAGCGAGTTAGGTGTAGTATCTTGGTAGCGTGTTGATAGCCTTGCATATTAGCGAGTTATGCGTTGCCTCTAGCGAGTTGGATATTACTTTACTATTTTATCATGAACAGGAAACTCACTAACCTGTAGCGAGTTGATGAAGATTTTTATGTTTATTTAAATATTTAACTCGCTATTTCAAATTTTCCAAATTTAATAGCGAGTTAAGTATTTTAATAAGAATATTCATAGCGAGTTGGATTTTCCTATCTTATTTAATTGTGTGCAGGCAACTCGCTACCCCCTAGCGACTTAAAGAAGATTTTATTTATTATAATATTTAACCCTCTATTTCAAAATTTTCCAATTTGGTAGCGAGTTAAGTGTTTCTAATAGTATGTTCTAGCGAGTTGTTTGTAGCGAGTTGAGGATCACTAATTGAATCATCTAGCGAGTTATCCTTAGATTGGTTTAGCGATTGCTCCCATCTAACATCATAAATCTATATATATGTCCTGCTATTAGATCTACTTGTGCAGATACTATGGCTGACATGAACATTCCTGCGAATGACGCTCCTGCTAAACAAGCTCCTGCTATCACACCACCGACCAGAACGGATGATCAAATATTGTCGTTAAGCAAGTGGGTTTCCATCGGCAAGAGAAATTGCGTACTCGATGTACACAAGTCTCAGAAGAATCCTATCTTCCCGATTGATGTTGCCTTACTGAAGAACACCAACATCTTCAGGGCCTTCGCGGCATCCTCTACGATTCCTGCTATCTACATTCAGCAGTTTTGGGACACCATGTGTTTTAACTCATCTACTGGGTGGTACAGTTTTCAGCTGGATGAGCAATGGTTTAATCTTTACAAAGATCTCCTCAGAGATGCACTTGATATCACTCTAACCAATGACAACAATTCTTTTGTGGCTCCGCCTTCTAGTGACACAGTTATTGAATATGTCAACACTCTGGGATACCCCAGTATGCTCAGGAATGTGTCAGCTATGTCTGTTAATGCACTCTACCAACCATGGAGAGCCGTCTTGTCCATGATCAACATGTTCCTTACAGGTAAAACTACTGGATATGACAGGCCAAGACATCATGTGCTTCAGATCATTGGGGTATCATTCATCGCTTCAACATTGACTATGCGAAAAGGATTTGGGAAAAGTTTGTTCAATCTATATAAACTTTTCTTACAGACAGGAAGAATCTAACTACGGCTTCACATGGAAAGAAGAAGACTGCTCATCTGCTTATCCCAAAAGTTAGGTTCACCAAACTAATCATCCATCACCTGAGAACCAAGCACAACATTCACCCAAGGACTGGTTCGCCTCTTCACTACTCACACGAGGAAAGCATTATGAACACTCTCAGGTTTGTGGGAAAGGATGGTATAGAAATATTTGGCATGCTGATAACTACTGCTCTTTTCACTGCTGAAATTAAAGGATCACCCTACTACGACGAATACTAAGAGCATGTTGCCAAGTATCAACAATTTCTGGATATAGAACGTGGCAAGGCAGAGGAAGGAGGAGCAACAGAGTCTTCTGAATCTACCAAGGTCACCAAACCCAAGGCAGCTAAGGCCACTAAACCCGCTGGTGACAAGGCTCCCAAGCCTATCGCTACTCAACCACCCAAACCCAAACCAGCACCTACTTAACCATCAAAAGCTATTTCAGAAAAGAAACGAAAACTGGTTAAGGAAACTCCTAATAAACCCTCACCAGCAAAAAGATCAAAGGGTGGACTAGTAGGAAAAAGACGCAAGCCTAAAAGTCCACTTAAGTTGGATGATGAATCTAGTGATGACGGTGTTCCTGTTTAGGAACCTGCCCATAATGATGAAGAAGAAGATCTTCAACGGGCCCTAGAACTAAGTTTAAAGGAACAAGCAGAACGAACTCAGGACCAGCTCGTCCGATGGTAATTAGGGAACCTGATTCTGAGAGAATCCAACCGCTTCCAGAAGTGCAAGGAAAGGGAAAAGAGAAAGTCGTTGAGGAACAAGCTGCTCACGATCTAATCACCCTTCAGACTCTAAAGAAGAAGAGCCCTGCAGATCAATTTATCTTTTAGAGGCGCACTCTGACGCCCACTGAACCCTTTGGACAAGCTGACTCACCTTCATTAGATACGAAACTAGCTTTGACTGATAGTGATACGGAATCTAATAAGGAAGTGCCTGTGATCAATGTTGGAGATCAAATGGAGTCCTGAATTGGATATGGAAAAGATAGAACCAAAATGCTTGCCTGTTTGGGTTAAGATTGTTACTGTTCCATTAGAAGCATGGTCTGTAGAAGGAATCAGTGCTATTGCTAGCAGTTTAGGAAAACCCATGATGATGGATGCCAATACTGCTGCTATGTGCCATAAAGGAATAGGTAACTTTGATTTTGCAAAGGTTCTGGTGGAGATAGATGCTAGAAAGGAGTTGAAGAAGGAAATTGTGATTCAGTATAGAGATAAAAACAATAATGTGAAAGGAAGTAAAACTATTAAAGTTGTTTATGATTGGAGGCCTCCTGCTTGTACTTAATGTAAAGTTTTTGGCCATGATAATAAACAGTGCATAAAAGGGGAAATGGTTAATGGAAAATGTACTAAAATTAAAAATATTGAAGAAGATAAGCAGACAAATCAGGAGTTCAAGTCATCTTCTACTGATGGACCCAATGCTGCTAAAGCTCAAGGCTATAGAAATGGATTCTCTTCCTAATGGCAGCATAATGGAAATGACAATAGCAGAGTTAATGATGGTAAAAGGCAAGAAGTTAGGAAAAGACAGATGGATGCAGATAATCAAAAAAAAAGAGATCAATGGTAATAAAGTTCAACAGAAGAAATGGAATGTAAAAGAGAAGCATGTAGAGGAAACCAGGAAGAATGCAAACAAATTCTCAATACTAAACTCCCTTCCAGAAGATAATATCCAAGGTAGTAGAACTTTAAAGGAAAGACTGATTGTTGATGAGTTTTTGAATCAGAAGTTGCAACCTACTTTGATTGAATCAATGAATTGGTCTAAAGATATGATTCATTATTTCAAAGAAAAGTAGGAGGAGAACATCAGAAAAGAGGGAAATGAAAGTATTAAGGAAGTGGATGTGGAAGATGTTTTTAACAGTCCTAGTGGAACAGGAAATTTTATGGAATCTAATGAGGTTAATGATATGAAGGGTAGCATCCTGAATAAAGATGGATATGGAATTTAAAATAGGTATCTGGAACATCAAAGGTATGAGTACCTTTGAAAAATAAAAAGAGGTTATGAATTTAGTTTTAAGTGAGAAAATTCAGGTCTGTGCTATTTTAGAAACAAGACTTAAGAGTAAGAAACTTCAAAAAGCTTGTAACAAAGTGTTTCATGACTGGGAATGGGTTTCTAATATGGAGGTTTGTAATAAAGGATGTAGGATTGTGATTGGTTGGGATAGTGAAACCAATGTTCAAGTCCTGCACAAGACCAATCAAGTCATTTTTTGTATCATTATGCTCCAAAATTCAAGTTCAAGTGCTACTACTCCTTTGTCTATGCTGTGAACACAGGGGTTGAAAGAAGGGATCCTTGGAGGACTCTGTGTAATGATTATAGATATGTTAATGGAAAGCCTTGGTGTATTTTTGGAGACATGAATGTTATTCTGCACCCTTCTCAGCACTCATGTGGGTCTTCTAATATAAGTACAGATATGATGGAATTTCATGATTGTTTAAACACCATTGAAGTTGAAGATTTATGTTGTTCTGGTCTCCATTTTACTTGGACAAAGAATCTCCATAAGGCCAGAATGGGTATTATGACAGGGGTTCTAAAGAAGCTTGACATAATCCTATCTAATGAAGGCTTTATCAAGGACTTTCCTCAAGCTCATGCTAAGTTTCTTCCATACCTTATATCTGACCATACTCCTGCTATTCTCTGTATTCCATCTAATGTAAAAAAGAAAGTTAAATCTTTTAGATTTTCTAATTACATTACTGAAAAATAGGAGTTTATCCTAATTGTTAAGGATAAATGGAGTCATGTTATACATGGTTATAAAATGTATCAAGTGGTGAAAAAGCTAAAAAGCTTGAAAGTTCCTCTAAGAAGACTGGAATGAAGCAAAGGAAACTTATTCAAAAGAGTGGAATGTTTAAGAGCCCAACTTCAGGATATCCAAACCTCTATTGATGTTGATCCTTATAATCACTCTCTTAGAATAGAGGAAGCTAATTTGGTAAAGGAGTTATGTGAAGCTGAAAGTGATGAAGAAAATTTTTTGCATTAGCAAGTAAAAATTAAATGGCTTTGTGATGGGGATAAGAATAGCAGTTACTTCCATAGAGTCCTGAAAGGAAGGAACAATAAAAGTAAAATTTTCTCCTTAAGAGACAATAATGGGAACTCCTATGAATATGATCAGATTCCTTAGCTCTTCCTAAAGCATTTTGAGAAATGTTTAGGTTATGCTTATCCAGTCCAAGTTTTGGATTCATGTGACACCTTATTCAAGGAGAAGTTGAGCTCTGCTGATGCTTCTAAAATGATTACTAATGTTACTGATTTTGAAATAAAATGAGCCCTTTTTGAAATCAAGGACTCAAAAGCCCCTGGTCTTGATGGCTTCACTGCTGCTTTTTTTCAAACAAGCATGGAGCATTATTGGTGTTGATACTTGTGCAGCAGTTAAAGAATTTTTTGATTCTGGGAAAATGTTAGGGGAATTAAGTGCAACCCTTGTATCTCTGATTCCTAAGCTTCATACCCCTGAAAAGGTAACTAATTTAAGGCCCATTGCCTGTTGTAATGTCCTCTATAAGTACATTAGTGATGAGGTGTCATTTTACATACTTTTTTGGGGCCATTTAACCCCCCAATATCGTGTATTTATGCCCAAAATAGGTACTTAATCGTTCCTTTTCAGGTATTTCTCATTTGGATGACATTTTGACGAATTACACGTGACTTGGGCTCATTTAGAGAAGAAACGAACGAGATTACAAACCAACACCAAGACTCTTGAAGATTTATGTTCACATACCCTGGAGACAGCGTCGCATATCATACATGACGTCGTCTCATTCATCTAGTGATGGTGTCACATCTTTCCAGATAGCGTCAGCCTGCACCGACTCAACACGGATCTAGAAGTTTCTCTTTCATGATGGCGTCACGACTAAAATGCGACGTCGTCGCTGCCTATTTCCTATATATACAAACCCAAATTTAGGGTTTTGAGTGTATAACTTTAGAATAAAAAGAGGGTACGAACCCTAGTTCGTTTAGCAGCCATAGAAGACGATTTTAGGGCTTAAAAACCCTATTGTAACTCTTTTAAGTCATGTTTTAATCAAGTAAGATTTACATTATCATTGAATATGTCTATGTGTTGTGTGATTAATTGTTCTTGCTTTATTCTTAACATGCTAGGCTAAACTTATTATTGTGTTTATTTATGATTGTATGAAACCTAGAATGTAGATCTTATTATTGTTGCTTCTTGTTGATGGATGTGCACGTTAGGCTCTAGAAAACCATCTTTTGTTTGTATTGCTGTTGATATGTCTAGGGAAACATGATTGTATGGAAAGGATACCATCGGGTAACAGTTTTTATACTACCTTGCCCCCTAATATGGTTGATCCCTCTTAGGTTATTTCACATGCATTCAATATGTATCTTGGGGGCCTTGTAATAGTCTTCATACTACCTTACTTGTGCGTTGCCCCGAGAGCGTATTGCGTAGATGGCGTTTTCATGTAATTTGTCCAAACTTTAGGAAATACCTACACAGATCATCACAAGTGTGACAAGGCAACAACATTAGGAGAAGCGTTCTAGGGAGTAATACATGATTAAATAGACACAATCTTTTATCTCATTGTTATCACCTTTAGTTTAGATTATTATTTAGTTTAATTAGCTAAAACCAAACCACTCTCTCAATCATATAATTTTACTTGCTTTCATAAAACATTAAAAAATTACAAAAAGAATCTTCCTTCAACCCTTAGAATTCTGTTAGACCGTGATCAAGTCTTCCCAACCTATTCCTCGAGTGAACGATAAGCAACCCCGAGTCTTGCCCATACTACACTACAACGATTAGGTGCACTGCCTAGGGAGTTGTAAAACTTCTCGTGTAGAAGTCCTACGACAACCGCACATCAAGTTTTTGGCGTTGTTGTCGGGGAATAGTTAGGTTTTGATCATAGTTTAGCTTAGTTCTACTTGCTTAAATCCTTTCAAGTAAGAATTTAATTCCCGCACATTAGCTTTCTTGTAGTCTATATTTTCTTTGTGTTATCTGTTTCGTAACCCATTCTTGTCAACCACCATGGGAGATGAGAATCATATCCGTACTCTTGGAGATTACTCCAGACCAAGCCACGAGGGCTATAGGAATACCATTGAGCTCCCCAAATGGAACAATGTGGTACCTCTTCGATCCGACACCATCCGATTGGTGCAAAACGGATGCTCATTCCACGAACTACGGTCCGAGGATCCAAACCAACACCTCAAGGGCTTTCTCAAACTAGTAGACTCACTTGACCTTGACGGTGAAAATAGGGAAAGAACGCGCCTGGGTTTATTTCAATTTTCCCTACGCAATCAAGCTAGCAATTGGCTTGAGCGCCTTCCCGTAGGATCCATCTCCACATGGGAGGATCTTACAACCCGATTCCTTGCTCAATTCTTTCCACCGAGAAGGACTGCAAAACTCTGCAACGATATCCTGATGTTCCAACAACATCATGGAGAATCTCTATCCAAAGCATGGACTCGTTTCAAGGACTTACTCAGAAAAGTCCCTCGCCATGGAATTGATCTTTGGCTCCAAGTGCAAATATTTTACTACCGTATTGATCACACCCTAAAACGGACCGTGGACTACGCCGTCGGAGGCCGGCTAAGGAATATAAGTGTAGAAAAAGATTGGGCTACTATCGAGGAGTTAGCTTGATATGAGGATGGGGGATGGAACGACCTCGTCGCCCCGGGAGAAGGGAGGCTCGACTACGAAAACCTCGACATTGAACAGTTACTAGGGGTCATGGAATGTAAAGTTGATACGCTCATGAAGGATGCAATCTCGTTAATGGGAAAAAGTAAAAGTGTATTCCGGTTAGCAAGCAACGAGATGTATCGACCACCCTTTGAGCCATCGCGTCAAGAAGAATTCGAAAACATCGTGATGAACTTTGTCCTTGACTAAAAAGAAAGGATCAGACAACTCGAAGATTACATGCAAGCTATTACGGATGAATTCATGGAATTCTCTATGGAAGTCACACAAAGACTCAAGGAACGTATAAAGGAAAACCAAAATAAACCTAGGAAAATCAAGAAGATCATAAGGTATCCCGACACTAAGGATTTGGAACCCCTTAATGATCATAAATTCTCCGATACACCAAAAATTGTCTCACCAAGGTCACTATGTGTCAAATACGTCCGCACAATCTTCCCTAGTCCACCTCTTGTAAGGGAAAGTACCTTTGGCTTTAAGCCTGGTACAAACACTAATCGAAACATCGAGTCCCGATATGATGCGGAAAATTCAAACCCACAAATTCCCCCACAAGTCCTCTCATCATTTGTGGAAAACACACCGCCTGTGACTTACCCGGATGAAGTAGAAGAGATTATAGGAATCCCGATCAAGGTAGAACCTTTAGACGAAATACCACTAGAGGATTTAGGCTTGAATACTTGTAATCATGGCATTCCTCTTAGTTCTAGGGAAATTCCTAATTTTGATGAACTGGAGCCTCAACCACAACCCTTACCTAGTTGTCCATCCTTTGATATAAGTCTAGGAGAATGAAGAGACCCCGAACCACCCATCAAGCCACTTAGTCCGAATAGTTTTAAGATGAAGGTAGTAGATCTCTTAACCAGTTATACATCACCTTTACCTCACTTGGCGTCTTTCCATCATAAGGATACATATTACTATTATCGCCCATGTATCGATGATCCTAAGAAACATTATGGATTTAAACCGGGTTTATCAGGAAAGAGTGCATCCCTAGGTGTTGATATTTCAGATTAGGAGATGTTTGATGATGATTGTGGATTAGAATCTAAGGAAGTTTCTCCTCTAGGAAAAGAACTCAGTTTATTCGATATGCCAAATAAAGTAAAGAGAGGTAGAATTCTAGAAGCATACCATTTAGAGCCTATTCTTCAACAACAAATTTCTCAATGTATGAATCCGTCTCATCAAAATGGTATGTACCGTTACTATCACCCACACTTGAGCTCAAGTGTAGGGGAACCCTCCCCTTTATCTGTTAAATAAGGGTAGAGTCAAGCTCGTGACTCGAACAAAAACAAGCGCTTTTTGGGAGGCAACCTAATATTTACTTTTCCCGCATATTAGGAGTGTCTTGTGTGTTTTAATTATTTTCTATTTATTTTATTATGTTTGAATTATTTTGTAATCATGCTTTGTATTGTTTTTAACCTCGTTTTAATCTCAATCAAATGTATTTTGCAACCAATAAGTGTAGGGGAACCTATCCGGCTTTTGAGCCATATTCAAACATGTCCAATAAATTTTTTAGAATAATTCACGTTAGTATCGAGTCATATGATTGAATTGTTAAACTTCAGGCATTCTTTACAGCTTTTTATACATGAACTAACATCTGGAATCAAGTGCAGGAAACTTTTCATTGAAAAATAAAAAAATTCATTTTCACAGACGGTGGAGACGGCGTCACGTTTACAGGTGACGCCGTCACCTCGACACCTGAGACGGGGTCACCAAAACCCTGACGGCGTCAAACGTCTAGGTCCTGAAAACCAATTTTTTTTTTTTAAAAATAAAACTCGCCCAACATTTAATATATGTATCCGCCTGTATAAACCTACAAAGACCTGATCAACTTAACAATTCTTTCATCCTATCTATCGAGTCGAACCTTAAATTCTTATTGTATATTATAAAACGTACATTTTATGCTTGGTATAGTTTTCTATGTCTTTGATTACAGGTTATATTTGATGAGAAGAAGCTTGGAGATTCTTAGAAAGTTCCATTGGACGATTCTTGGAGGACGATTTAACCAGTTATTGCATGTTTCTTCTCCTTTATTGAGCAAACCAGGGGAGTACTAGTTTCTTTTACTTGTTTCTTTTTCCCTTTATCTGTTTTAACGGGTACTTCCAGAGAACATTGGGGACAATGTTCAAAATAAGTGTAGGGGGAAATAAGCCTTAGAAACTATTTTTTTTGTCATTTGCTTCGTTTTTAAAAAGATGGGTAATATATAGAAAAATGTAACAACCCCCAAAATCAGGTAGCAGCGGAATAGTAACATTGGGGTGCTACTTCAAGTACAACAAACAAGATATAGGAAATGACCAAAAATGGACATTTTAAGATAATATTTCATTTATAGCAAAATATCAGAGTTAATACATTAGGTCCCATAAGTTTTTGATGTCATAAACATTCAACATACATTTAAACAAAATCTCAAAAGATGACTTAAGTTTTATGAAATACAAAAGTTGCATAAAATTTAGATAAAACACAGAATCCATCTTCATTGACATCCGCCACGGCTCCCCTTCAGTCTTCATACCCTATGACCTGAAATTTACATGCTAAAAGTCAACACAAAGGTTGAGTGAAATCATAGGTTTGTTGGTAAATTGGTGGACCACAAGATCGATGTAATAATAGACTCTA
>BQNB010085496.1:0-26417 GCA_026074375.1 Tanacetum coccineum | reverse complement strand
TAAGGAAAAGACTTGAGGCTTACCAAGTATTTGTAAAAAAGATTTTCAAAAAGCTTTTGATGCAATGCAAAAAGCTCTTTCAAAAAACTTTTTAGAATAATGAAAAACTTTTAACAACTTGACCCATTCCGGATGGGAGATGATTTGCATACACGAAGTTTTGATTTGCACACTCAAATATACAATTAGTTAAAGCATAATATATACACAATACAACTGTTTAATAAATATACTAAAGTATTCCACTAAAAAACCTGAGGGTGCGTTTGGTTCGCAGTATGTTTTGAAATGAATTGTAATCTATCAAGGGAATTGTAATTTGAGTGAATTGTAATTCAAAGAGTTGGAATGTGTTGAATTGTAATGTGTTGGAATTGTAATTGATGTCTTTGTGTCAGTGTATTTGGTTGAACCTCAACGTAATGTAATTAAAAAAAATTAAAAGTAACTTAATAATAATAATAATAAATAGTAATAATAATAATAAAAAGAAAAATAATATCAATGTCAATATTATTAATAACTAAATAATAATAATAATAATAATAACACTAAATTAATAATAATAATAATAATACTGAATAAATAATAATAATAATAATCTATAAATAGTACTAAATAAATAATAATAATAATAATAATATTGGGGCAAGATATTAGGGCACGTGCTGCTATTCATATTTTTAGTAGGATCTGCTTTGCTATTGCTAAAGGAGTTGGGGCCCAAATAGTGTCTCGGCTCCCCTCTAATTTGTTGTAACTCTTATTTTTCTAATGAAGTGATGATAATAATTAAAAAAATAAATTTATTAAAAATAGTATTATTAACTAAATAATCAATATACGATAATAAATAATATATTAATATTTAAAATTATCATAGATATTTAATATCGAATAATATAAATAATGTATAATATAAATAGTAATAATAATAACAATAATAAATAATATAAATATATAATATAAATAATATAAAATATATAATAATAGTAATAATAATAAATAAATAAATATATAATAGAAATATATTAATATATAATATAAATAATATAATATAATTAATATATAATATAATATAAATAATATAAAATAATAATGTTTATTATTATTATTATTATTTTAATATTTATATAATAATAATAAAGTAATTATTATTAATTATTATATTTTATTTCTTCTAATAAAGTGATGTTATTATTAAAATAATAATAATAATAATAATAATAATAAATACTACTGATGATTTAAAGTATAAAATACTGAATTACAACGTAATTCAAAACTTTTCATCTAACTTCCTATGTAATCTGAATTCCCTCCCTTGATGTAATTGTAATGACTGAATTACAATTACAACGCAAACCAAACAGTTTACGTAATGTAATCTGAATTACAATTCTCTTCATTCTACGAACCAAACCGTCTACGTAATGTAATCAGATTACAATTATATCCAATTACATTCAAATCATTTTCTATTGTAAATGTTCTAATATTTTAAAATTTTCTTATAAAAGGTACAGTAATCTTTTATGAAAAATGATATATCCTTCTATTTAAATAAACAAATCTAGTATGCGGCCACTAAGAAATTTTAAAGTAACATTAGCTAATATTATAATCATCGCAAATGACCCAATTAAGAATTTGATCATCACGTTGAAGGGAATTTTTATATCGACGTTGAGTATCTCTTGGCAGTTGGCAACTTGGTACTATAATTTCATCTGATAAACTTTTCATGCATCGACTAGCCCAAAAAGGTGTATATAATAACGTCACATAGATTCTTTAATACTAGTCGCTAATACTTAGGGCCTGGTTGGTGTCTTTTACTTTTAAATTTGACTTTAAAGATCAAATACTGTGTTTGTTTTGATAAGTGGTTTTAAAATTGGCTATAAAGCCTAAGAGCATCTTCAATGCATAAAATAAAAATGACTTTTTACCATTTCAAAAAGTCTTTTGAAGGTAGTTTTTTGCATTGCGCTATGAGGGTTTTGAATTACTTTGTAGAAAGACTTAAAATTAAAAGTCTTTCATCAATCTCATAGTTATAAAATGGGTTATGTATTTAATGCAATGACTTTTTACATTGGGTATGCTCTAATGGTTCCACACTTTCCAAATCTTCACCAAGTACCGTGGTTTTAACATTTTGTGGGCCTAGCGTGTGTCTTTTGTAACAATTTGTATTATTTTATTATAAATAAAATTTTAAAATAAATATTTAACATATAATAATATATATTTAACATATGTAATAATATATTTTCTCTATTTACATTTAATTTTATCAAATTTAAATTTAAATCCTAATCCAAATATAAATCTAAATTTAAAACCCATCTACAAACCAAACGGGCCCTTATTTCACGGCATAGGTATTTCTCATTGTTTTCATTACAATAAGTCATCCTACTTGTTTTATGTGCTGTCTAGGTTATTTTTTTAAAAATTCGTAGGTTTGTTAGATGTAATTTAAAGCAGATGAATAGATTTGCAAGGTTAAAAGCCTACAGATTTTGTAATCTATTTGGGTGTTGGCGTGTTGCTATTGGTACCTCCCTTACAAGATATTGGCAGCCTTCCTCGCTACGGTTTCTTCTTCGTTTGGTATCATTATTTTGGCATAATAACTTGCTACGTAACATGGATATACTTTTAAGCATTGACGAGCATACATAAAGGAACATGGATTAATGAATAAGACTTATTCCTACCATACATTTGCTTATTTGAACAAAAAAAATTGTTTGTATTCATTAGCAGTGAATGTCTAATTTATATCAACTTACCTATAATCGATACTGCCTCAGTTGCCTTTTCTTCTACACCTTGTTGTAGATACTAGAGGTGGCAATTTCTGACCCGACACGAAACCCGACCTGAAACCGACACGAAAATTAACATGTTCGGGTTGAGTCTAATAGATTTCGGGTCGGGGTTGGGTCGACCGATCTGACCCGTTTATTAAACAGGTTAGGTTCGGGTTGGGAATAAATTAAGCGGGTCGACCCGCCAACCCGTTTAAGATTTTTTCTAAAATTAAAAATTATTTATATTTTATCATACGTGTTAAATGGGTTAAACGGGGTCGACTCGCAAACCTGTTTAACCTGTTTAACCCGTATAATATGCCAACTTTTGTATGTAAACGGGTTAAATAGGTCAAACCAAAACTCGTTTAACCTATATAACCAGCCAACCTAAGTATATACGGGTTAAATAGGACAGGTTCGGGTTATATGTAAACATGTTAGGGTTGATATAGCTGACCCGATTATTTAAATGGGTCAGGTTCGGGTTGGGGTTTTTCGACCCGCCAACCTGTCAACCTGAAATCGCCAACCCGAACCCGACCTGAATTGCCACCCCTAGTAGATACCCTAACCGTCTATTCAGTTGTTTAACATATCACTAGTTTAACTTGAGGAAAAGTAATATGGGCATGTGGTTGATGCGTTTATTCCTAACAAAAGATCAAAGGCTGGTAAGAGATTCGAATTTGTGCGTTTTATTAAAGTTTTTGATGTGGAGCGTTTGGTTGGTAATTTATGTACGGTGTGGATTGGTAGACATAGAATTCATGCTAATGCTGCTAGATTCCATAGGCCTAAGGGTTATACTAGCAGTCATCAACCTGCTATGAAAGGAAAGATCAAAGACTCATCAATTGGGAATACTAAGGACAATAGGCATAGGGATGATGTAAGTTCCTATGCGAATGTGGTAAAAAAAGTTCAGAGCCAAGGGAATGGGGAGAATGATAGCAAGCCAGTGTTGGTTTTAGATGATTCTTGCGTAAACACACAGGATTACTCATGTTGTTTAAATGGGAAGGTGAAGGAGGTTGGAGTGTTAGAAAATCTAAAAGTGGCATTGGGGAATGAAAGCTTCATCGATATTGATTTAAGATACATGGATGGTTTGTGGGTTATGATTGCTTTTGACTCGGTGGAGGCAAAGGAGAAGTTTTTGTTATCTACAAGAGTATGTTCGTGGTTCTCTCGTCTAGTGAATTCATTACTGATGAACGAGTTACTATGGTGGAAATTGAGGGTATTCCTTTAAAAGTGTGGAATGAAAATACTTTTATTCGAATTGCATAAAAGTGGGGAACCTTGTTAAATGTGGAGAACTTGGAGAAAGAAAATTACCATTGCAAAAGACTTTGTGTTCTCACTAAGAGTATGTCTCACATATTTGAATCATTTAAAATTAATTATAAAGGTAAGACGCATTGGGTGCGAGCCATAGAGATTCCGGGTTGGACTCCAGATTTGGATGATCAAAATGATGAGGAAAGTGACTCAGAAGATGAAGAATGTGAAGAAGTTTTTAAGAAGGATTTCGGTGAGAGTGATGAGGAGGTACAAGGGGAAAATGATGTTAGTAGGGTATCTGATACAGAGGTTGAGGAGGAGAATCCAAAATCCAAGGATGGTGTTGTTTCTAGTGAGCAAAATGGTAAACAATCAGAAGACCCGTTTAATATTTATTCTCTCCTTAATAAAGATAAGATGAAGAATAATAAGGAGGCGAGCACAAAAGAGAGTTTGGAGTACCCTCCTGGTTTTACACCAAGAGAGAATGATGTTGAAAATGTTGAGATGGATAATCAGAAGGATAATTGTGATGGTGAATTCGGGAATGTAAACAATATTTCTGATGAAGTGAATTTTAGCTCGGGGTTTAACACGTACAAAAAAGCAGGTGGGGAATCTATGGACTCGGATCATTGTAGAGAGTCTGAAGGTTCTCGGAAAGGTGGTTCTATATTAATGTTGATGGATGAATTGGTTAAGGTGGGACAAACTATGGGGTATAATATGGACGGGTGTATGAAGAATATTGAAGAGATCATTGAATCGCAAGGAGTGGATGGTGTTTTCCGATGAATATGTTGTCTTTAAATATCCAAGGTCTTAACCCAAAGGCTAAAAAAGATTGGGTAAAGGAGTTGTGTGTCTCTAACAAGGTGAATTTTCTTACGTTGCAAGAAACTAAAATGGAGTCTATTGATTTGTTTGAAATCAAAAGATGCTGGGGTAACTTTGCGTTTGATTATGTGCATAGTGCCTCGGTTGGTAAATCAGGTGGGATTTTATGTGTTTGGGATCCTAATGCGTTTAAGAAACTAAATTCAACGGCTTCAGATTATTTTGTTATGATTCAAGGAAATTGGGTGTCTAATGGCAAATTACTTCTTATTATTTCGGTGTATGCCCCGCAAGAGTTGTCAGAAAAGAAAAGTCTATGGGATTATTTATGTCACGTCATTGATAATTGGAAAGGTTCAGTGATTATCATGGGTGATTTTAATGAGGTCCGTAATAAAAATGAGAGATTTGGAACTATTTTCAACGTGCATGGGGCGAATGCTTTTAACTCTTTTATCTCAATGGCGAATTTAGAGGAGGTTCCACTTGGTGGATGTTCTTTTACATGGTGTCACAGATCTGCTTCAAAGATGAGTAAGCTTGATAGATTCCTCATGTCCGAAAGCTTACTGAGTGAGTGTCCTAATTTATCAGCCATCACCCTAGATAGATTTTTATCAGACCACCGTCCTATATTATTACGTGAATCTACTCATGACTATGGACCTATTCCGTTTGTTTTTTTCATTACTTGGCTAGAAATGGTGGGTTTTGAGAACTTTGTTAATGAGGTGTGCGTGAAAGCTCGGTAGATAATTCTAATGCTATGATCAAAATGACGACAAGTTGATATATCTTAAAAATAAGATTACGTGTTTGAGTTGGCATGTGACAAAGTCGAAAACTCAAAAACATGTGCATAAAACAGGAGCTCGCAGATTTGGAGATGAGATTGACAAAGGAGATGCGTCGTCATGTTACTTTGCTATAAAATGTGCGGAGGTTTTAAAATTGATCAAGAGGTGGTCTAAATTATGTGCAAATGGAGAGTGTTCAAAAAGCAAAAATCAAATGGGTAATTGAAGGCGACAGAACTCAAAATATTACCATCGTCTACTCTAGTTATGCAAGTTATATAATATATTGAGATATTGTCAATACAAGTAATGTAATAAAGCGAAAAATTTCCTCGTACAATTGTGCTAATAGTAAAATAAGTTTTGCGTTTGATGAAAATTATTGGGTTGTTATACTTAATATGGAGTTTCCTCATCATCTGAATTCAATGCAACAACTGGATTTGGAAGCCGAAATGTCAAATGAAGAGATTAAAAAGGCGGTTTGGGATTGTTGTGTTGACAAATCTCCGGGGCCGGATGGATTCACATTTGGTTTTTATAAAAGGTTTTGGAGTTTAATAGAAAAAGATGTGTTGACGGCGGTGAAATATTTCTTTCATTACAGTCGCATTCCAAAAGGGTGTAATTCATCTTTTATAGTGTTGATTTCGAAGACTCCCGAAGCAAATATGGTGAAGGATTTCAGACCGATTAGTCTTATTGGGAGCCTTTATAAAATAATTGCCAAAATTTTGGCTAATCGTCTTGTGGTGGTGCTTGGAGATATTGTTAATGAGGTGCAATCGGCTTTTGTTGCGGATAGGCAAATTCTTAACGGACCATTTATACTTAATGAGGCTTTGCAATGGTGTAAGTTGAAGAAAAAACATTCATTTATTCTAAAAATTGACTTTAAAAAGGTTTATGATTCTGTTCGGTGGGATTACCTTGATAATGTCTTAAGAAAATTTGGTTTTGGTAAAAAATGGTGTGGTTGGATTCAAGAATGTCTTCGATCTTCTTGGGGATCGGTTTTAGTGAATGGAAGCCTTACGGAGGAATTTCAGTTTTTTAAGGGCCTTAAACAAGGTGATCCTCTTTCTCCGTTTATTTTTATTTTGGTTATGGAGAGTCTTCACATTTCTTTTAAAAGAGTTGTGGATGCGGGCATGTTTAACGACATTGTGCTTAATTCGGTTATGCATCTTTCTCATATGTTCTATGCGGACGATGTGGTGTTTATGGGGCAATGGAGTACTAAGAATATTTTTGATACGAATAAATCAGTTTGTCTAGAAATGTTTTTCATCGTGCTTCAGGAGTCCTACTAACATAATTTAAGTAAAGAATCCAGTTATTGGGTGTTTGGTGTAGTGACGATAAGGGTGGTGCAACGCTGCAAATAAAATTGGCTTGTGGTGTCCAATAGAGCTCCTTTTGCTTTATGTAGGTTCGAAGTTTGGGGAAAATATGTCTCGATTGAAATCTGGGATGAGATTTGGATAAAATGGTAGATCGTCTTTCAAATGCAATGAAAACATTATAATCGATATGTGGATCCGTTATACATCAAACCCTTCTCAAGGCTTCTACGATCCATGCCTATTTATCAGATGTACTATCATCAAGGTTACAAATGACAAAGATCCATTCACGAATGAATCAATTCAAAGGTTCGGTTTTTTAGTGATCGTCGAATAAATAGTAAAAAATCAATATGGGTAATGCGCGTAAGGTTTTGTGTTCTAAAGAGAAAGATTAGTGGCCTTGGAGTTCTAGTTTATATCGCGCTTTAATAGATAGCTCTTAGGTGCAATGGTTTGGCGGTTTACAACTCAAAAGAACGTGGTTATGGACAGGTTATTCAAGCTATTCATGTCTACGAAAGATGAAAAATGGTAGCGGATTCAAGGGTGTTACAAGTCCATATATGGCGAATATTCACACAAGAGGTGACAACATTGAAGATACCAGATATATAACCCTTAAATAATATTAAACTGCATAACAACGCTTGGCAATGGTCCGCGGATACTAATTTTTGGGAAGAGATTTGTGCATGGAGACATGGTGTTTGAAACAAAGATATCCTAGGCTTTCTAGCGCTGGAAGAGAAAAAGAACTGTCGACGTACTTCTACACTGTCACAGGCGAACTGACCCTGTTTTTTTCGTCGTGCCCTAGAAGCGAGGAGAAACACGATCAGTTGACAGGCTTTGACTGACTTCCGTGGAAGTGCTTGTTTTACCTATGGTGTCACGCCTGATAGATGTATTGGACCTTGAATGGTTCGGGTGATTCACGGTAGCTTCGGCTAAAGGTTATTGATGATAACCATGGGCGGGGAGGGGGGGGGGGGGAGGGGGGGGGGGGGACGAGGTGTTCGAGTGTTCCTACTCAAACTCGATGATTAAAGCGTGCCAATCAATGTTAACATTCAATCCGCTGGAATGTGAGAGAATGGAATGTTTGCCTACCCACTAACTAATATACTCTCGAGAGGTATCAGATATTACCGTATATTCTTTGTCGCCGTTTGTGTAGCGTCACGGAATCGTCAAGTATCATATTATTATTTTTTGATGCCTTGCGATTGCGAAAGCAAATTTTTCGCAAGAATTGCCGACGTGGGAAGGTGGATTTCATGGAATTGCATTACGTCAAATTGATGGTTTCTCTTGGATCGTACACATCTTCGGATGTCCTACAATCAAGCATCAAAGGTTGTTAGCGGGGTGTGTTTTTGGGTGTTGGGGCTAACATTGGGACTATGATAATAAGTGTGTCCTTGTGTGTGGTTTCTCCTTCAAAGGCAGTTATGATTTTGATGATAGTTGTTCGTAATTCTTTTTATTTGTATTCGTTTAGACAAGATTTAATGTATCGTTTATGATTTGGTTGTATTGTCTAATAAAAAAATAAAAAAATCCTCATCTTGTAACTTTGTAATTCTTCTAGCTTCTTGTTAGTTTTTTAATTAAGTGTTGTTAAAAAAAAACCATGATTACCAAAAAAAATATATATATTCGTCAAACAAACATTAAAATTCACAACGTTCGCTGTTAAATACTCTTAAAAGCTCTGCACCAGTAACCATTTATGCAAACTAATACGGTAACTCCATGTCATAAAATTAAAGTTTGTCTGATTAAGTTACACGGCAAAGAAAATGAATTTACAATCAATTGTTACATATACAAGGCGCTAGATAACCTATTTTGGAGTTATGGGCACAGATTAAGTTTGTAAGGGGTTAGGTGTCATTGCGATCTTATATTTAATATCAGAATCTTCATGACTTATACTGAAATTTTGGATTATTAATATATTTTTCAGATCCTTTAATCTTTTCTACATGGGAACGCGAGTGTGTAAAAAATATTTCGCTCATACACTTGTTGTTGTCTTAATTAAGAGAAGAAGGTAAGAGAATGTTATCGTTTCGATTTATCGGTTTTTCCGTATTAAATCAATTTTTTTTGGTCACAACTACCGAACCAAACCTGAATCTAGAATTCCACCGTAGACTAAACCGAAAAAAACAAATAAATTCGTTTTGTTTAGCGGTATTACCGAAAAAACCCAACATACTCACAATTAATTTAAAACAAAATAATAATAATTACATAGATAATTATTAGACATAAGGCAGAAAAGTGATTTTCTCTTAAATAAGATAAATTTAATTGGACTTTTATTTATGGGTAAAGGTGGATTACCTCTAAAGATATCGATTAAATAGGTGGTTTGTTATATATAGTATAGTAAAAAAACAAAAAATGAATAGTATTATTTGTATTTTTATTATGATTCTGGATTTTCATTTCGGCTTTCGTATTCAGCATATCTAACCCATAATTCACCTCCCGAAAACCGATTTGTATTCGGTCGATCAGATCGTTTTGGTGAATTCGGTTCGGTTAATCAGCTCAGGGTTCGGTGTCGGTTTGGTTTTTCGATTTATCGTTTTTGTGATTATATAGTTTTTTCAGTGCTCAACACCCTAGTTTTGAAGATTGTGACATTTTATTTTTTATAGCTAACGATTTGCTGTTGTCACGTGAGGACTGGTTAATGATAAAGTATGAATTGGTTTTTATTATGTTACGATTGGATGACATATGGTTATATATGAGAAAAGATTAGTTTGTACAGTGTGAGTATCAAATTAGAAATTTGAGACTTCGAGATATGACATGAGTGTATTCGTTTAATCATCCAATTCTTTTGATCCAGTCATCATTTTTATTCAATGTTCTTAGTAAATCCTACGAATGACGAACAACTTTTAAATATAGTTTTGGATTACACATTCATGTATATTGTTTGTGAGACAACACGTGTATGTATTCTGGACAACTTCGTTGCATACTGTTTTGTAGATTAAATAGTCTGTTGAAGTTATAAATTTGAGGATTTTCACTGTGTTATTGAGGTAATTAGTTTTTCACAGCCTTCGTTGATTCGATCCATGGATTAGTACTTAGTTTTCAATAGGATTTTAGAGATTCTGGTTATTTGGATGTTATGTGATCATTTTTGCTTTCGAATTTGGGTGATCGTAACTGATTTTACTATCAAGTTAGGTTTTGTTTGGAATTTCCCTCGTGTATTGAGTGGTAGGTTTGTGAAGTTGAATTAGCAGTAATAAAATGATATTGGTAAATTGGTATGGTAACGTATGGTAACCGATATTATATTGATATTGGTAATTTGGTATGGTATCGGTATTGGTAACCGATTTTAATTGGAAATTGGTTTTGTATTATAGATGATGACGTGGTTATGTGTTGTGTTTCGACATTAACAACATGTTTTGGTTCTGCCCGATTTTACTATGATTCTGTCTGGTTACATATTTGATTATGTGTCTAGTTCCAGTGGTTCTGTCCGGTTACACATGATTTGGTTACACATCCTAGTCTGAGTCTGTTATGTATGCTTTGTCTGGTATGTATGATACTATGATGTTTATCTGCATCTGTCCGCCTGAATCTACTCTTCCTCAACTTCTGTTCGTATCTACGTGTCTGAATCTATCTGTCTGCATATGTCCGGCTGAATCTACTCTTCGTCAACCTCTGTTCGGATCTGTTTGCATGAATCTGTCTGTCTGTATCTGTCTGTCTGCCAGCCCGAATCTGCTCTTGTTCATCTCCGTATTTGTGTTGCTCGACTCTGATTTTGAAATCGGTTTTGGTTTTGCATCGACCTGGTCCGTTTGTTTCAGACTTGATTTCGCCTCGTTACAGTTTGGATTGCATTGGATTGAGACTCCGTCTAGCACCGAGATTGCACTCTCGGACCCTCTGAAGATGCCTGGTTGTTTTTCCGTTTTAGTTTTATTTTATGTTTGATAAACTCTCAATGTATACCGCTGCGACATTTTGAGTTTGAGTTTTTTTTTTTTGTCTTTTTATGGGTTCTATAAAATTGTCGCCTTTCTAAAAAAATAAAGGCCCATAAACCCGTTGGGTTTGGCCCGTTTAGTTGTTAAGGTTAGGTTAGTTCGTCTTATGTTTAATATCCTGTAATTTTCATTATTTAGTGAATCTAATTAATATATTTAGTATTTATTTGATTTCTACACAAGTAACGTTTGGTTCTTCTAATAGTTATTTTCTCAAATGAAATAATGTTCCTTTTGGAATTCAATGTCGCATATCTTGTGTAGGGATGGACCCACATGGGAGCCGGGTGTGGCACGGGCCACACCTAATTTTTTGTCACGAAATGTAATTTTTTTATAAAATATGTCTTATATTGACATGTGCAACACCCAATTTTAGTTAATATATTTTTTACGAGGAAACTTTGTTGGATCGTTTTACTGAATAGATCTTAACCTTCAGCTTGCAAAGAGTTTGCTCCTTTAGATAATTCTAAAGCAACAATAATGAAACACTGAGTAAACACTATTGATTATGCGGAATCTAATCAATAATGCTAAGAAGAACAATATTGAATATCACAAAAGAACTTTTATATTAAACCTTGAATCTGCCTAGGTTACAGATTACAAGCTATGATTACTATTCGATCTCTATGATCTGTGTAGAACTATATCTACTAACTATGCCTAGGGTTCCTTTTATAAACTAAGAAAACCCTAATGGGCTTTACAAAACGCGTACAAAGATCATGCATATCCTTTCCTAAGATATCTCATGCATATCTCATAAACGGTACTAACTATTTTATACTAACGGTACTAACTAACTGATCAGTACTTAACACTTTGTACTGTCAGTACTAATTACAACTAGCGGTACTAAGTAATATAACTAGCGGTACTAAGTCAGGAACGCATAATTCCCAACAATCCTCCCCTAAACATGATTGTTGAACTTGTTTAACTTCATGTTTCATCAGTTTACTCTTCTTGAAATCTTAGAGGATGTATCTAAACACTCTGACAAATCTTGATCTTGATCTTTGATAATTTTGACATCTTTAGCTATCCATCTTCATTAGTAATAGCAACATCAATATCCAACTAAGTTGACTTTGTAGTTTTTGGCAAACTACCAGCCATTAACGGATTTGATATTCCTTTACCAGTAGCCGTTTGCTCTGGGATAGCCAATTCTTCATTGTAAACAACAAGGTGAATTGATAACCTTATAGTTTTGAGTAAACTATCAACTATCAACGGATTTGATTTGTCTTTACCAAAAGCCGTTTGCTTTTGGACTAGTCAATGCTTCATTGCCATAACATGGTGCATTGATAACCATATAGTTTTTAGCAAACTATCAGCTATCAACAGATTTGAGATGTCTTTACCAGGAACTGTTTGATCCTGGACTAGCCAACTCTTTACTATGAAGCAAGGTAAGTTGAGAACCCTACAATTTTTGGTAAATTGTCAACCATAAACGGATTTGAGAAGTCTTTACCACAAGTCGTTTGCTTATGGACTAGCCAGTTCTTATGCCTGTTAAGCATGGTGAACTGATGACCATTTGTTGTGTGGTGGTTAGCCAACACCCAAACCCTTCTCATTTCCATTCTCAACATTACTCTCATTAGTGTTGCTTAATGAATCTTACCAAATGTAGTGCAGCAGTACTTTCCTCTTCAACCTCTAATCCTAAATCAATCATTTGTTGCAAACATTCCTTGGACGGAGGTACCTTCTTTCAACTAGCATGTAGATGACTGTCCCATCCTTAAGTTCTAGTATGCAAACTCCACAAGCTTCATACAGTCTCCATCTGACAATCTCCCATTCTTGTTGATTGTTCCAGAAATCACCTTGATCATTTTCTTCTGTTGAGGATTCCATCATAATCTTCAAGTCTCCCTAAAGAATCAACTCAATATCTTTTGGTGTGATTTCTGAGTACTGCTTCATCACCAAGTTCATTATAAAATGAACAAATCATGTTCTGTCAAAAAATGTGCAGCTTAGTCCTCTATTAGATAGTTAAATGCCCTGAAGTGCCCATTAACTCTGTAGATAACAAGGTAATTCCCATCTGGTGATGAAACCTTGTGCAACCTAGCAATAAAAGATTTTGTCTCCATAATTTCACTATCTATGGTACTTTCAAATGTAGTAATCCTTAGACATTTTCTGTGTTCATCATCACTATCATCATCTGGCTGTGGTCTTGGCCTTTTCCTAGCAATCATTAGAAGTGAACTTTCTTTTCTTAGACTTCATCTTCTTCCTTGTACCAAGCTTTCTTTTTCTAATTCCTTCTTCTTCTTAAATTTCTCCCTTGACAATGTCATCTTTCTTTACTCTCTTTTTAGAAGCATCAGCAGCTTGTTCATTCATCTCCTTGATCATTTTTTCATCTTCAGCAGAACCAATAGCAATGAAGCTATCATTAGACCTTTTTATCTTTTCATACAAAACTTATATTTCTTCAAAACTCTTGGTATTAAGATTAGAATGCTTCTTACCTCCAACATGCTTCAAATATGTCATCATTTGTTTCCTAAGTTGATTTCTTAAAGGAGGTTTATTTCTGATAGCTTCAGATCTTTGTTGAGCAAGAAATCTTCTTTGGGCAGCAATGGTGTCATGAAGAAATTTTGCTCTTTGTTCAATAGTAAACTTCTCTCTTTCTTCCTTTTGAAGCTCCTCAGCAAGAATCTTGTCTGTATTTATTCTTGCCTGTATGAAATCATACTCATTAGTGAGAGCAACCTTAGTAGCTTCTTCTTCAGCTAACCTTTTCTTCTCCTCTTCAGCTTCCCGCTCCTCTTGAACCTTTCTGGCCACCTCTTCATCATTAGCAAGCTGTTTAAATTTCTTTTCAGCTTCAGTAATGCCTTCTGATTCAGTATAAGATTCATCTTCCTCTTCAATCCTCTTTTTGCCTTTATCTTTTGGATCAATCTTGGGAAGAGGTCTCAAAGTCAATATTGATCTTGTTGAAGTAGGCCTTGGTCTCTCAGTATCTTCAATATTCCTAATCTCTACTCCTTTTTTCCTTTTCCTTGAGCTTCTCCTTGTTCTGACTCATTGTAACAAGGACTTGTGCAATGGTCTCATCATCACCAAAGACTGTTGGTATAAGTGTTATTGGAGTAGGTGTTGGAGCTGTTTGAGTAATATTTTTCCCTTCATTTTGATCAGTAGTACCTTCACCTTGCCTATCGGTACTAACTTTTGTACTGTCGGTATTTCCATCTTGCTTGTCAATACTAATAGGAGCTTCAGTACTTAATTCCTTATCTGCACTTTCATTCTCTTCTAATACCACAGAGCTTGTCCTCCCCTCATTTTGATCATCCTCAGTCTCCATATAGTCCAATGTATCATCCACATCTATAAAATTATCAAGATTATCAAAGGCTGGATCTTTATGCACAGATGGTTCACCCTTGAAAGATTTGACAGATTTCCTCCCCTGTTTGGAAACATACTCCTTGTGTACCCCCTTTTTCTTCAGAGAAGTCTTCCTTGCCAATCTTGTCTTCATCCATGCTTTGTGATGTGTGATAAGTGGTTTGACTCCTTTCTTTAGCTTCTTGACCTAAGCCTTCAAAGCCTTAATTTATTTAACCTGAGTTGTGACCTGTTAGCATAAAGACACATAAAGGTCATATACACTTTGGAGTGTCAGACCATCCTCATTCTCTGATAGGGATGCATCATTGGATGACTGACCTCCATGATTCCCACCAGAACCCTCTGGAATAGAATCAGGAATATGAGTAGTAGGTGAAGGTCTGGGAGATGGATCAGGCTCTATCTAAGGTTAGTCTTCACTTGGGTGAGGAGGAGAGGGTATGGGTTGGGAGTCAGATGGTCTTTCTGAAGCCTCACCCTCATCCTCTATTTGTTGAACCAACATGGAATCAAATAAAGGTGTATCCTTCCCTGAAAATTCTTACCATTTTTAACCATAAATGTCAAGACCTTTTTAGTTAGGGTTGGGACTGGAAAGTGGTCCAAGGGGACAAGTACATCTTTTAACTGATTGCTCAAAAAGATTTGTAAAAATCTTGGATACATTACAAACTTCTTAGTTGCATCCAAGTGTCGTATCATGCCATCAAAAATTAATTTTAAAAAATTGTATTTCTGATTAGTGGCTAAACAAATTACAGCTGTGGTAATATTAGTGAGAATTTGATCCCAAAAGGTGCTTTTAGAACTAATACAATGATTCATGGTATGAAAAAGGAATTTCCATTGGGGTGAAAAGAGGGCTTTGTTAAAAGTTAAAGTATTCAGGTCTCCCTCATACCTCATTAGCTGAATAGTGTCAAATATAGCCTGATTATTCAAAGAATCTATCCCATCAGCATCATCAAAAAGAAGATCACTTCTTATTGATGCCTCTGAGATAGTCACAGGCTTGCTAGCAACTGTGGCATCTATATAACTAATGTTGTTGATTGTTCTAGACTTAGCAGTCGTCCAAAACTGTTCAACAAACAAAGTTGAGACTATGGGACTTACAGTGAGTGCATAATAAATTGAACTGCGTGTGAGAAAGTCCATAATCTGATGAAACTCTGTATTCCCATCCGTCTTTTCCAAATAGGCCACCATATTGTGCTTAGGACAAAATTCCAAACCAGCCATCGTGTATTTGATTTTGGTAATCGTCGGTGATGAATGATTAGGGTTTGTCAATTGAAAGCGGATAAGAGAGCGAAGAAGGATCAATACGTGTAATTGAGATAGGTATTTATAGTAGTAGCATCCCCAATGGCGAAGAAACCGCCAAAAATTACACTTTAGACCCCTACCAGTATTTATCGCTCTCCTACCAACGGCTTTTAGCTAGTACTAAACCTTTAGCCCGTCGTACTAACTTTAAGCCTATCGGTACTAACTTTTGTTAACCGAAAATCGAACAATTTTGTCAACAAAAATTCTTCCGTACCATTCATAAAAATGCTACAATATATATAATTGACTAGAACTAACTATTTCCTAACTACCAAAATTAATACCCTAACAGTATTAATTTTTAACTAGAAGTACTTACTACACTTTACAAACTTTACAATTTTAACCTCCCCTCAAATGTAGCTATAGATTTAACATTCCAATGCTCACCACTAAGAAGTTAAACCTGGTGACATCAAATCCTTTGGTGAGAAGGTCTGCAACATTATGATCAGTGTGAATCTTGATAACCTCTATTAGTCTCTTCTCATAACAATCTCTTATAAAATGGAATCGAATCTCAATATGCTTGGTCCTTGAATGAGCAACAGGATTCTTGATAACACTTATAGTGCTCTCATTATCAATATGGATTTTGGTGTTCATGAAATTGAAACCATAATCCATCATCTGATTCTGTATCCATAATACTTGCCCACAACAATTAGCAGCTGCAACATATTCTGCCTCAGTAGTAGAATTTGCCACAATAGTCTGCTTCTTGCATTGCCAAGATATCAATCTTCTTCCAAGAAATTGACATCCACCTGTAGTTGATTTTCTGTCAAGGCTGGCTCCTCCATAGTCACTGTCTGAGTAAGCTTCTAGTTCAAAAGGTGAATCCCTAGGATACCATAAACCTAATTTGGGTTGATGTTTGAGGTACCTAAAAATCCTTTTTACTGCATTTAAGTGTGAAGCTTTTGGAGTGACTTGAAATCTAGCACAGGCACAAACATCAAACATGATGTCTGGACATGATGCAGTCACATACATTAGAGAGCCAATCATAGACCTGTAGACATGTACATCTACATCTACACCATCTTCATCCTTGACCAGAGGCTTATTAGACTCAATAGGAGTAGTAGCTGTTCTGATGGATAAAAAATCAAACTTCTTTAAGATGTCAGCTACATACTTATCCTGACTAATAAAGATTCCATCAGATTGTTGCTTCACTTGAAGTCCCAAAAAGAATGTGAGTTCACCCATGGAACTCATCTGGAATCTTTTGTGCATACATTCTTCAAACTCTGTACACATAGACTTCTTTGTAGAACCAAAAATAATGTCATCCACATACACTTGGACTAACATAATGTCACTCTTTTTCTTCTTGATAAACAATGTTTTGTCTATGGTACCTCTTCTGAAACCATTTTCCATCAGAAAAGAAGAAAGTGTCTCATACCAAGCTCTAGGAGCTTGATGTAGACCATAAAGAGCTTTGATCACTTTATAGACTTTGTTTGGATGAGCAGGATCAACAAAGCCTGGAGGTTGATGAACATACACCTCTTCTTCAATAGTGCCATAGAGAAATGCACTTTTAACATCCATTTGGTAGACAGTAAATCCCATGTATGATGCAAAGGCTAAAAATAACCTAATTGCCTCAATTCTGGCAACAGGTGCAAAAACCTCATCATAATCTATACCTTCCTCCTGTCTAAACCCTTGTGCTACAAGCCGTGCTTTGTTTTTCACAACAATACTTCTCTCATCCCTCTTATTCCTGAAGACCCACTTTGTGCCAATTACCTTTTTCCCATATGGCAAATCAACAAGTACCCAAACCTTCTGTAGTTTGAACTGAAGCAATTCCTCTTGCATTGCTTCAACCCAGCTTTCATCTTGTAAGGCTTGTGATATAGTCTTGGGTTCTTCTTGAGAGAGAAAACATGCAAACAAACAGTTCTGATGATCCTTGTGATTTGTTCTGTTCTGTTTGTGAATGTAACTTACCAAGGCTTGTTGTGCTGAAGAAGCCTTTTGAATCTTCCCTCTTGTTTGAACTGCTGATGTAGGATCTCCTAGAATTTGTCCTTTTGGATGATCCTTATGAATTCTGAGTGTGGGAATAGGACTGACAGCAATGGTGTTATCCATGTTGTTGAAATCAGCCACTGCACCCACATCTTCATCATCATCATAAGCTCCATTGAATATTCCATCATTTGGGAGAGTATCAGAAGCATCTTCCAAGTCAGGCATATTTGGATCAATGGGTAAATCAGCATTAGGGAGAGTAGATGCATCAATAGGTATTTTTCCTCCAAGATAAACAAATGATGATTCACCAGCATTTGTCCCTGTAGGAGCCTAACATAGTGGTATGGTAAGCAGTGCCAACATTAACCTACTATACTCAGTTTGTTAATACTGGTAAGTTTGAGCTACCCTCTTTGAGATGCAATAGTCCTCTTTTCTTACAAAAAGCTTGTCTTGTGGCTATCATCGCCAGAGCTATTAGCAACCACTCCTTGAGCAATCATCATCTCAAGTCATCATGCAAGACTGTTTCATCTGTCTGTCATCTGATGTTGTCCTTCCTTATCAGCAACATCTTCTGAATCTTGTACATCATTGTATTTATAGAACTTTCCAGAAGTTTTTCATGTGGCAACAGGAGCAACACTCTACTGGAATCCTTGTCCTATGAGGTTGTAGTTAGAAGCAGTATTTATTCCTGAGTTAGGTCTATACTTTTCCTGATGAACCTGCAACATAAGAATCTTGTGTACCTGCATCCACATTAACCTAATTTTCTACACTAACAGGAATATAGTTCATTGAATTGGTGAGAAAATCAAGATCAAACATCCAATTAGGACCAGTTCCTTCCCATATTTGGTCTTCTTCAAAAAATCAATGTGCAGATTCACATCCTACCCTTGGTCCTTTTGTTGTATACTCATAGGCTTTACTAGTGTGAAGTATCCAGCAATAACCTTCCTCAGATTTCTCATCAAATTGCCAAGAATCTAAGATGCATAAAAATGGTCAAGGGGCACCCAAAAGGTCTCATAAAACTATACTAGGTGCATAACCTAATTATAGTTACATAAGGTGTCTTAGTAGTTGAGGTTTGGGTTACTAATACTCCTATTCCAGATAATAGCAGCCAAGTATTTACTGCCTCTGCCAAAAATAGGATAATGAAAAAGAGAGTCTGCATAACATAATTCCTAGCTGCCTCAATTAGAGGGTCAGTTGTTCCTTTCAGCAACACCATTCTGCTGTGTAAAGGTTCTAGCCACAACAAAACTCCTTTTTTATTCCATTTCATTAGCACAAAATACATTTATACATGGTTTCTTAAACGCTGTCCCTTTCCACCATCTAATGTTTTTAACATTATGATTCAATTGGTTTTTTTGATATTGTAAAATACACATACCGTTATACCAAGAAAACAAAAAATAACCCAATTAAACCCAAAACCAGACAAAAATTGGCAAGAAATGCTTGTATTTATATTTGTGTGTGCAGGTACGGATATATCAAAAATCCACGAAAATCTCAAATCCGGAAAACACGAACAACAGATCGGAAGAGTACAAGAAGCCAAAGATTCAAAGCTAAAACCAAAGAAAGTCAACTTCAGTCAACTATGGGTCAACTCATTAGAAGACAAATCCCAAAATATTCCATTTAAGTCCCTCAACTTTCCAAAAATCACACAAATGGTCCCTAAACCTAAATGGGCCATACCCGGATCCAAAAGCCCAAAACCCTTAGCCCAATACCCTTTTATAAAACCACAAGGACCACTTCTGTCATTTCCGAAAGTCCTTTTACACCTTAAACCTTTATAAACCAAACGCAAGGACTAATCTTGCCAAAGCCCCAAACCTCTACCCCTTTTAACCCCCGGGTCAAACAAAGTCAAACAAACACCCTTATAAGTAAAAACGCGCGAAAAGTCATTTTCACTGTTCACCGTCTTCACCGATTTACCTAGGGGTCAAATCAAAGGGCTTTTTATAATTAAGGGTCAAGAATGATAATTCAAGGGTTCAAGTACACCATGGCAGGGATAAACGTCATTCAAGCATTCTCATTGGTGGAAACCCAAGAGGGAATGCCACGCGGGACATGAAAGTAACACACCAAGGACAGAGAATTTGCACTAATTGTACTCTCACAACAAGCACAAGTGAGCCTCAAACGGATTGCCAGCTTGGCAATCCGTGTGAGGTCATTTAGTGATCCATGGAGGAACTCACTCCTCCAATGTATGGAAAATAATTGGTCTTATGATTGATTGGAGCTTGGGGGGGGGGGGGGTGGGGGGGGGGGGGGGGGGGGGGAGGGGGGGGGGGGGGGTGTGGGGGGGGGCATCACGCAAGGCCTAAAACTTCAGAGAGTGCTATAATACATACACCTCGCCACTCAAACACGCATTTAGTTTTTAGGATACTTAATAGATTTTAGATTAGCTTAATGTCATTCCCTTTTAAATCAGTTGTAATTCCCTTTCAAGTTAGTAATCAGCTTTTATTATGATTGAACTTTGCTTTTAAGTAATTTGTCAAAAATCCTCTAAGTTTTCAATAATCCTTAATATGTTAGTCCACTCGAACAAAAGCTATTATAATCTCACATTGTAACACCCCTAAAAATATCAGGTCCATCAGGAAAGGTAACAATGGGGTGCTACGTCAAAGTACAAAAATCAAGATATAGAAAACGACCTTAAATGGACGTTAAAAATAAGATTCATTCAATGTCATTACAAAAGATCAGAGTTTTCACGTTAGGTCCCATAGTTTTGATAAAAAGACAGTAAGATTTTATAAGACAAAATTTTCCATTGAATTAAAGAAATCAAATCCCACTAATAGATATCCCGTACACGGCCTCCCATCCTAAGCTTATGCTCAGCACCTGAGATAAAAACATGCTAAAACGTCAACAAAATTGTTGAGTGAATTCATAGGTTTATCAGGAAATAGCGTGGACCACAAGATTTAAGTAATAGAAGACTATGAAACACATTCAATAGTCCAACACATTGTATTATTGCCCTAAGCTCATGACACCGAACCTTAACGCAATAAACTGAAATCAAACCAGTACTCGAGGTTTGTGCCCCAACACGGATACAGATGTTACAAAAACATCCTACGAATTTTCTCAATACAGATGCTGCCAAACATCCTACGAATTTTCTTCGAATGTTAAATGCGTCAATGGTCAACTAGAAACCACAGCCTAGACGGGGATGGTCAGTCCCGATAGATCTACCATAACACTAGCATACCCAGCATGTAATTAACATTTATATAAAGGGGACTTGAATGGTCAGATCCGGTAACTTAGCAATAATGTAATCAGAAAATAGCATACAGTTTTGAAAACACTTGTGTCCAAAGAACTCACAGCCAAGTAATCGCCCTGATTTAATAAAGCAAGTAGTAGAAAAAGGGGCTACGAACTCACCTCGAGTGAAGGTAAATCAACATAGTATTTACACAATAGAAAAAATGCTCACGCTTACGATCGAATGCAACCTAATCCAATATAGGTCGTATCAGTAACTAACCACTTGATTATTAATAGGTCGTATAGCTCATCATACTATTGGCGTTCGTGCGTATTAATACTACAGAGGTCGTGTAGTGAACGTATGAGCGCTAGGACACTTTAAAATCGTAAATCCAACAACTCGTCGATAACGCCCCCGCCGAAATAGGCCTCATTATGAAACTCCCTAGTAATATAGTACTTTGATTACTAATACCACATATAATTTTATATAGCTACATCACCATCTAATCTCATTTGTGAAATCATATTTATAAAGTAAAACGTTTATAAGTATACTTTAATAAAACTGGCGTAACTTTCTCGTTTTAAGTCCGTTTCTTTCGTTTCTTACGTCCACGCCTTCGTATTAAGACGAGTTATCAAAATATAATATTTTCAAAATTTGGACCTACTTGTGAACAGTAACTTTTACTGTTCACACCAGACCTTAATTTAAAAATTATCGTTTTAGTTGTCGAAAACTCGTAAATGTCGTATCTTATTCGTTATTGCTCCGTTTTTAGCGATTCTTTCGAGCACGTCTTCGTTTTTAAAAGCTCTATCATATAAATGATGTTTTCATAAATAAAAGTCCCTGATGAACAGTAACTTTTTATAAAATTTATTTTATAAAAGTTTAATTAACGTATAACTTAAAATTAGCGTATCTCCTTTCTTATAATCGGTTTTTTTCGAGTTCCTTACATTTGGAATCGTCATGAGTGTATTATTTTTATAAAATGTTAAACCCACCATGTTTGGATTTCGAAATCAAACAGCCCCTTATATCATCATTAACTTATTTATTTAACTTGTTTTATATACTTTTTTAAATCACTAGTTTAGACTTAAACATTTTCTACATAATCACAAGTACAATACTTATAAAATCTTTTAACATGATATAAGCAACAAAATAACATAATAAAAAGTGTAAAAATTCATAATCTCAAGTAAAATATGTTTAACATGTTTAAAAACATCCTAATGGTGATTTCACTATATAGAACGTAATATACATATAAACAAAATTATGAAAAGATTAGAGTGTTAGATAACCTTAGTGAGATGTAGTGTGAAGAACCAAAGTATCTAAACCCTTGTTTAGATATAAAACCAAAGCTTGCACTCTTGAAACCCTAATTTTCTAATGAAAACCCTAATTGCTTTTTCTTTGCTTCAACACTTGAAAATACTTATTCTAACCTTCAAAATACCTTAGGTTATCATAGGAAGGATGTAGTAATACTTGTATGGTCTTGAAAAATCAAGGTATGAATTATTTTAAAGGGGTGTTTGTTGCCGTGACATGAAGGAGGGAAAAGAGAGAAAATGGTTTGATTTTCTTAAGTGTTTTGAGAGCGTGTGGCATTTAAAAATACTTGTATGCACTTCTTCTTATAGTAGCTAGGCTAGTCAAAGGTCATTAAAATAGTCCAAGGAGGGGTTTGGGTCATTGGAACAAGAAGAGGGAAACAAGGGGAGGGTTTTAGGAAATGTCTTGACATTGTTTTCTAGTCTTGGCCAAACTAACATAAGAACTCTTAGGTTTTAATGGAAAGGTTTGTACAAAGTTCTTGTTGATACAATGGCGCTTCTTGTCCCCTAGGCTGCAATACAAGCAACGAAATTAGGAGGGAAATGAACTAGTTGGTGATATTTATCTTTTATGGAAAAATCTTGTTAATACTTGAAGTAATAAAGTCATATTTTAAATGTATGAAGTGTATTCTTGTAATGTATAGTTATTTAGTAGTTTATTTAATTACCATATGACTAACAATGTTTTACTTGGTAGGGTTTTATAAAACTTGGGGTATTAGGAATAAAAATGGGTATTTGTTGAAGCGTAGAAAAGTTTTGGTGGTTTCGGGAATGCTTAAACGTAATTTATCGCGAAACGTAAACGCTTTACGTAACCGATAAAATAAAACTTAAGAAGTTAATTATTATTTTAGAAAAATAATAAAGATGCTTGCTTGAATGAAAACTTTAATTTGTTTGGTGCTCGTTTACGTTGATTGTTGATTTTTTTTAGCTTACGCGATTTAACTTAACTATTAAAATTAAAAGCGAATGCGTACGAGAAAAATAATAAATAGTGAATTTAATAGCGTCGTACATTGATCAAAAAAAATATGGATTGTTACACTCATAAGCTCATTCAAGTCTATAAGCTTGAATTTGAGTTAAATAAACCTTAAATTTACTTAAACTCTAAAGTCAGTTAACCCTTGTCTAATTTGGGAGTTGAGCTTAAGGAAGGGGAGTCAAATATGGAAGGACTCCCATGGACTATTACTGGCTTATTATAAATAAGCCAGAGCTAGTAGATAAGCTCTAAAGAGCCTTATAGCTTTTGTTTAGCTAAAGCTTCAAGTAAGTCTTCCTTTAATTCCCTTGTCCTTTAATTTTAGCTTAACTATTGCTTAAATAGCTTAAATTTGCTTATTTGCTTATTAATTGTGCTTATCTGCTTTCTTATTGCTTATTTGTGATTTATAATGTTAATTAGTGCTTATTCATCATCTGTTTTAGTTTAAGTATTATAGATCTTAGTATTTTCATTGCTGTCATAAAATCTATAAAAAACCAAAAAAAAATTAGTAAGCTTAGCCTAGATTCTTAGATTTAGCTTAAGTGGGTTATTGATTTATGTTTGTTTTATTTAGCTGTTAAATCATGTTTGTCAAGTTTGTTAAAAGTTCATGGATGTCTGGTATCAAGGTTTAAATAAGTATATTTTATTTTAAAGCTCATTTTGAATCGGTCAATATCCTAAAGGGGTGTTTGGTTTAAGTTTATTTGACTATCAAAAGTCAAAAGTCAAAAGTTTTTGTGCAAACCATTTGAGACAGCTTTGATTTCTCTTAAAAACATTAGGAAAATAGTTTTCACAAGTTAGTTTTTAAAAATTAAAAGAGTTTGAGCTTATTTTAGTGTTTCTGCACCAGGGGAATTTTCAGAGTTTTCACTTGTGCAAATTATTGAACCAAGCCATCTAAGGCTTGGTTCTTGCTTGTTTTGTGTTTGTATACACTCAAATAGAGTGTGTAGTGCAGTGGTAACTACAAGGTACATGCACATCTTGCTTTGGTCCTTTGCCATTTACACTAGCAGTGGTAACACAGTTACCACTGCTGTCACTTTTGATTTAAATTTTAGGTTAGTAAATTTAGTTCTTAGGCTTAAAGATTCAGTTTACTTTTAGAGTAGATACAGCTTAATATAGATTAAGGCTTATCTTTCATTTCCTAGCTTATCTTCCTAAGTACATTTAGTCTTAAAAGTCATTAAATAAGCCAAAAAGACCAAAAACAGTACCATCTAGATCCTAGTCTTTAAATTCAAATTTCTAGCTTATAGGGTTAGAATTTATAGATTAGATAAGTAGTTTATAAGGTGTTTGTTTAGTTTTCAAAAGATTAGAGTCTAAGGTTGCTTTTTGAGCATTTGAGCTTAATTTGGTTTTGAGCTTATTGATTTGTTTCCTGAGTATGCCACTTTCATCATCATTTTCAGTTATCTTCTAGTGTTTTAAGCTCTCATTTCTTTACTTATTTAGTTTAAGTACATCATAAGCTTTCTATAGCTTCTTTTAGTTTTAAGTTTAAGCTTATTTTAAGCTTTTTATAGCTGTTTAAGTAAAACCAAGGGCAAAAGCCCACTTTCTGTGAACAGCTTATTCATAAGCTGTTTCAGAGCTTATCTTTCACTTTCAGACAAAAAGCTTAGTTTTAAAGTTGTTTAAAATCACGTTTTTAATAAGTTTAGATATTTAGTTTTTGTTAAAAGTGAGAAAAATAAAAAGTGCAAAAAATGGGGTTTGCCTGCCTCGAACCCACGACCTCACACTTATAGACCATACGACTTAACACCATGCTACAATAGCTCATCCGTTACCTTTTCCTTTTATTAATCCTTTATACACATTTTGGCTTTTAAGCCAAATAAGCTGTTAAGCTTATTTCGTGGCTTATTTTATAAGCTACAACTTCGGGCTTATTTTTCCTAGGTTAAATTTAGCATAAGCTATTTCCTGTATTTTTTCTAGAATTTTTACTCTAAGTTTAGTATTTTTAATCTTTTATTTTCTTTAAAAACTTTAAAAAATCATAAAAAATAGAAAATAAATCAGAAAAATAAAAATCTTTTTTATAAAATTTTCTTTTAATATAAAGTTTGTAGGAAAATTAGTTTCACTTTCGTAGGGTCTATTTTGCAAAAATTCACTTTTTAAAGAACGGGTTTCGTTCCCGTTTTCGGTTTTCAATTTTTAACTCTCGTTTTAACTCCGTTTTCGTTCTAGTTTTTTTTAAACTTCGTTTTTAGTCAATTAGAATACATTTTAAAAGAAAAATAAAAATTAGGTTTAATTTTGTAGAATTTAGGTTTTTGGCCTTAGTTTTAGTGTCCCGTTTCGCGTTTTTAATTAAATTTTGAAATTGTTGTTTTTTTATTTAGTAGAAATAGATTATCAAAAATATCTTTGCTTCATTCAAATCAGAATCCAAGCTTAAACAAGGTTTCAATTTCACTAGTCGTTGGGGAAACGACCCGGGTGATCATATTTACCCGGTTAAATATACGTATTATATATTATATTATATATATTTTTAAGAGTGAATTTTCCTTAGGGAATTTTCTTAATTGCTCTTTGAAGTATTATATTTTATATATATTTTGGGTATATAAAACTTCAACACCACAGCCCAAAAGAATAAAGGAAGTTTAGAAGCTGAAAGCATCGTTCGAGCAGCCTCAACCAAAGTACGGTTCCGTCTTTCGACAACATCGTTCTGTTCAGGTGTTCGAGGAGTGGATGTTTGGTGTTCAATTAATTCTTCTTTAAAGTATGCATAGAGTGTCTTGTTTAAGAACTTTGTGCCTCTATCAGTTTGAACTGTTATTACTTGAGCTTGAAGTTTACGTTGGATCTCAGAAAAAGAGTCCATGTGTATCTTGAATAGTCATCGACAATCACCAGAATGTATTTGTTTCCATTGATGGTTTCAA